>JBAFWW010039081.1:0-10209 GCA_036873685.1 Agapornis canus
AGTTTGAACCCGTTACCCCTTGTCCTGTCACTACAGTCCCTAATGAAGAGTTTCTTCCCAGCCCTCATCCCAGCATCATATGAGGTCACCATGCAGCCTTCTATTCCCCAGGCTGCAAGAAAGCAGTAAAGCACATGCCTAACTTGAAATACATGAGCCCTGACCTCTGCCTTCATTTAGAGTTATAGAATCACAGAACTGTTTGGGTTGGAAAGGATCTTAAAGATCATATAGTTCCAACCCATGTGTCATGGGTAAGGACACCTTCCAATATACCAGGCTGCTCAAAGCCTCGTCCAACCTGGACTTGAACATTTCCAGGGATGGGCAGCCATTGCTTCTCTGGGCAGCCTGTGCCAGTGTCTCATCAACTTCACACTGAAGAACTTTTTAATACCTAATCTAAATCTACCCTTTTTCACTTTAAGGCCATTACTCTTTGTCCTATCAGTTGCTTGTTCCACTAGCAAATTTGCTGCTTTGCTACAGCAGCATAAGTGAGTCCTCAGGGAGCCTACAGCAACCCAAATGTGAGATTTATCATCGATTTCAGCAGGCTGAAGAAGGGATCCCATTTTTTTGTTTTTTTTTTCTCACCTCAAACATCCATTTATAAGCCTATAATAAAGCACAAAAAGGTTGCAGCTTTAGGTGCCGACCAAAACACCCTAAATCCCAATACTAAAATTAAGTTTCTTCTTCAAGATTTGTCTTGTACGCTAGCTGCTATGGCCTTTTTGATGTAATTTTTGTTGCTGCCACTTGTTAGGGGCCTACATTTGATTCTTTTCTCATCCATGTTACCTAGCAGGGGAAAAAATATATAGGTGCCTAATAAAGAACTCAAAATCAGATTCAAATCACCTAGGCTTCATTTGTAGCACTGCAAACACAGGGCCCCGGCGCATTCTAGTTTTGTCATTTATTTTGTTTTTGTAAATCCTACTCTGAGTGTAAGGGGATTATGAGAACTGCTGGGGACAAGGGAATAATAATCCTTACCAATATTTCCTTTGAAACGCAGACCTTGAGTTCCCTAACGGTAAATCTTTCCAGTGGATTAGTTACAGAGACTCACTGCGAGAATGTATCTCTGCTAAAGTTAAAAGTCTCTTCTAAATGTTTAAATCCATTTATTTCATTTATAAATCAGCTATTTTTTAATTGATGTTCTGATTACTGAGAAAACTTACTAACTTTTCATTTAAAGACATTCAAGGTTAAAAAAGCTTTTCTTTCATTCATTCATGAACTATGTGCAGGAAAATGTCTTTTTCTACATACATTTACACTAGAATAAATACTAAACCATTTCACTGTAAATAGCATTAGAAGAGAGCTCAAGAAAGGTCTGATCTGGGGTACTTTGCCTAAGTTGTATATATGAGAGAAGCAGAAGAGGATTCTTCAAACAATAAGAATCAGATGACTTCATCAAGCACTTGGTTTAGGTATGGTATTGACAGGCTAAAGGACAGTGTCCTAATTAGAGGCCGAATACATATTCTCACAGTGTCCAAAAGTCTGTTCTTAAAGGCAGTCTTTCTTATAAGACCAAACCACAAGTAGTTCCTTTCTGCCACTAGTGTTTCAGTCAGCTGCCGCCATCATGAATTAATTATATTTATTCATTTAACTGAAGTATAAATTTTTTATTTACAGAATTATTTCAGTCCAGTGCTGATGAGAAGTTAAACATGCACTTGTGAAAAACAAAACAAGTCCATTTTTTTAAAGGATGGCCTGAATCACATGGAAGAAGGTGCAGGAAACCCATCACACCCAAAAGGCAGCTTTAGACTCAGGCTATTAGATATCATCTGGCCTTTGCAAACTAGCTATCTAAATCAAGATATGCCAAATTTAAAACAGGAGGGAAAGGACTGAGATTCTTCCCCGTTTCCTCCCCCTAACCACCCCCAACTGCTTATGAGAGTGTGAGAAAGAGGAGATGTGCTAGCACTTGTTAAATCAAGTATGGCTGGGAAATGAAAGGGATTACTCCCAAGTACAGAAAATTCAGATACATCAACTGCAGCATTAAGAGACAAAAGAGAGGGTTAATCCCAACCATAATGTTCATGTTATTTTCATCAGCCCTTATAGCAAACTAAGTGGCATAAAATCCATTGTTCAGCAGCCAAATGTTATCAAACCAAACTGACAGCAAATTGTAAAAGCACTTTAATAAGATGCTTTCAGTGTGGAGACAGCCCAGGGAACACATGCAGTCGGAAAAGCTGAAATATTATTACTATGCATAAACTGTACTATCAACACTCCTAGCTCTCGATTTTGTTGCACGTTCATTGTTTTAATTTCATGAAAGCACCATCCTGTTCTTCCTTAATCTCACCTCTGTTTATACATGCCACCAGTGAGCATCTTGCTAACGAGACTTCTAATTTTTGTGAAATCTATCTCCCTATCTCTCTTGCTTTCTCTCTGTCTCATTATTTTCAAATGAAATGGCATTAACATTACCCTTAATAAAAATATTATTCTCAGATGCAGCCTTTACAAGTCCTGCTGTAATACCTTCATGAGATTTATCTCTGAGCAAAGACATCATGGTGGCAATTTAAGGCTTAGAACACTAACTGTGCTTGAATTGCTTCCAATCCAAGCACAGCTGGCTGAGAATTGATTTTCCATTGCAATGTGGTGTTGGCATGCTTGCACTGTATAAACTAGGTTGCCTGCCAGCCTTACCACTGCCATGCAGGAGTAATAACATTATGTAGACTTACACATTTATTTCTTTGCAAGAACTCAAACTTTTTAGACTAGGAGCTATGTTGCTATTTGATTGACAGACCTTCCAAGGGAAGCTGAATCATTACAAATTCCTGACTCTGAAATATAACTTCAATTGACTTCATAGTGGAGAAACTCTACTACAGAGTTTCTCTAGTAGTCTGATCTAGATTCTCCACAATAGTTTGTAAAGCATCAGTGGTGCATTTGCTACCTGCTCATAAATCCCAGTCTGGCACTGCTTGGTTTTAGTATTCTAAGACAAACACTGAAATTCTGTGCTTGAAATCAGCAATTGTTTTCCTAATGCCATCTTTTCATGGGTTATACACAGGGTAGGTGTTGATCCAAAGCAACAGTTTCAGAAGTACTTTGAGCAGGAACAAGGTAGGAATTTCACTTAAAGACAAAGATTTGTACTCCACCAAACTACCAGTCACTCACCTAAAACCAAAATGCTTCCTTTGTGCCATTAGAAGTGATGGAGGTACAGCAAACAGGATCAGAAAACCAATTGGGTCTAAAAGGGATTGATGAGATTCCTGGGTTCACTTCAGCTTCAAACTGCTCCACAGGATGACTCTACTGGCACAAATAAGGGATTGGGAAGAAAGGAAAAGATGGGTTGTTTCTTTTGATGATATGCCAGCAGAAAGTGTTCAAATCTACCACCTAAGGGTCATTTTGGTGCTTTTGCTACCCCACGAGGCTGTGGTTCCACAGCATTTTTCATTTCACATTCATTCTTACTGCACCACTACCTTTTAAAATCCCTGTGGTGGTACAGATAAAAATAGCAAGGAATGTTTGTAAAAGAGCACCCTTGGGGTAGGGAAGTGAATATGTAACATACATCATGACTTCTGGTGTACAGATGAATTTGAGGGGTGTAATTCAGGTCCCAGTCTGTACAGAAATACAGTGGATTTTCTGATTCTTTTATTTTTTGATCCAAAGCCTTCCTCTTAACACAGCACTGAAGAGCAGATCTAGAAAACTAAAAAGGAAAAGAGAGGAAAGAGCAGGACAGAGAATAAAGCTCTATGGAGTCTGAGTATCAAAGCCCAGACCTGTAATTCTGAACTCTCTCATTCAATCCCCATCTAGCTCATAGTGTGGGAGAATCAATCCTGTATATCTTCTGTATTTCTGAATTCAGCTTTTCCTAACTGCCTAGAGATATACACCCTTGCTGAGCCCAGAACTGCCAACTATGTTAATGTCAACAAATCTAATACATCCTCCTAGTGAGTACAGAGAAATTCTTTTGCCTAAGTTGCTCAAGGATTTGCAGACTTTCTCAGGGCATAACAGGACTTTATTCCTAAAAAAAAACCCAGCCAAACAACCAATGACAAAGAAAAAACCAAACCAAAACCCACACTTTGGGATTACTCTCAAGACATTATTGTATTTTACACAAGTGGGTATGAAAAGTCATTCTATGAACTGTAGGCAGGTATAATAACAACACTGTTCATTCACAAAGCAGAGAAATGGGAGCTCACTCCTCTTCCCCACTGAGCCTTCTAATCATTTAAATACCCTAGACACTGGGCAATGATTATATAGTCACAGTCTTTCTTGTCCTCTCTTTCTGACCACATATTCCTAGGGGTGATCAAAGACTAACCAAAGGATATTCTTTCCTGGTGTTATGGAACTATCTTGGGAGGAAGAAACTGAATTCATGTCCCGACCTCCTATGTCAGTGCTCTAAAACAATTAAATTACTGCCTAATGAGAACACACCTTGCAGATAGGTTTTAAAACAATAACTGAAAACTTCCTTAGATTATTAAAAGAAAAAAAGGTGGGGGCACTTATCTTCACCAGCTTAAGAGACACAAACAGAATTTAAGGTGTATATATAGTCAGAAATACTTAAGTACATCCACAGTGGTATCATCTATCTGCAACTGGATTTTGAACCACTTTGAGTGATTCCTTGCACAAGGGTCATGCTATTCTGGATTTCATTTTGAGGGGACAAATTTCCCTGTATCCACTCACAGCTGCAGAGTTAAAGAAATTTCAGTTTCATTGTGGGTATTGGGGGTGATACTCATAATCTCTACCACAGTACCTAAACCAAACTTTCTATGCACATAATGACTTCCAAGTTGCAGAAGGGTAAATCTGAGCTATCAGAACCTCATTCTTTGTCACACACACCTGCCAAGCCACCAAAGACCCAAATTTCAAGCTGTGAGATTATCATTCTCTCTTGCATTATAGCAATAAGAATCACTTTGCTATTTAGAAATAAGCACAGTTAAGCTGAATGAGGCCTGAAAACTTAAAAATAGAATTGGACACAGATCTAAGTACTAAACTTAAGTGATGTAAAGGGGAGTGTTTGCTTAAAATTTGAGTGGATGATAGAGTTACCTGTCTATCTAATTTAGTGTGGGTTTACAGAATTACTCCTGATTTTCCTAATTTTAATAATTTAAAATATTTGTTTATTTTCAAAGATATCCCAAAACTTCATATCACAGAATTACTGAAAATAGGACCAAGGTAAAAAGAATTTTTGTTTTAGTAGTCTGCACAAAAATAATATAGTACCCTCTTTCAACTTCATCAGCACATACCAAATAGTATCCTCAGAGCTGTGCTAATAACATTCAAAGATGCTGCTGCAAGAAGATATTAAAGTCCTGTTTAAATTGAAGTTGCTAAATAAAAACAGTCTTGCCTGGATTCTGTTACATTTAAGAGACAGGAAAACAAATCAATGTCGCCAAATGGGAAAGAATGAGATCAATAGGGGAAGAAAGTACATTTCCAAGGCATTAAAAATCTGAAAAGTAAAACTAAAAGTTTAAAAATTCTGAACAATTACCTGGTTGCATCCTTTTAAATCAAAGTTTATGGCATTTATAGAATGCTAGACATAAGATAATACCTAGCATCTGAGAGCTTAGCATTGCAGTTTTCTGATAATGTACCTCTAAAGGCCTAGGCCTTAAACAGAGCTTTGTAATCATCAGCCATGATTTATGGAAGCAGTAATTCCCCTTCTCCCTATATTTCTTACCATTTAAAAGACAGATTGGTCTGTCAGATGAAATTCTTTTTCTTCAGGTAGAGTTAAAAGAACAGTAAAAACTATAGGTGACCCATATTTCAGCAAAGTTATTTTCTGAACATTAACTACATTGATACATCTTGAACATTATTCACAACCCTTATTTTTCTGTGTAGGCTTCCAAAAGGTACATGGAGCGATGCCACTGGAGCTGGAGGGAGGAAAGTGTACCAAAGCTCTAGAAAGGCACACAGTTTTATAAAAAACCCACGTATTTCATAAAAATACAGTTATTGGCATATAGCCCTACTTTCCATTACACCGCTGTATCACATCTTAGCCCATACATGGACCCCAAGTAAAATGAATCATAGAATCACAAGTTGAAAGGGCCTTCAAGGATCATCTGGTCCAACCTTTCTTAGCAAAAATGGAAATAGTCGGGTGAAGAAGTAGTTTTGCTTACTTGTATAGAAAGATATAAATCACAGTTTCAGGATCTTCTTTCAAGTCCATTTTGGGTGACACACAGATAATTCTGTTTTCCTCTTAGTACAGATAGCCACAGCACTACATACAATTGCAAAGCCTAAGAGAGCTTCAGAAAAAACACATCTGCTAACGCTTAGAGCGGAAACTCACTCCCTGGCTCCCAAATGCTAGGCAGACATTTTCCATGCATTTTCATAAACATGTGAAAGTGCCTTTCTGCAACCACTAAAATTTGGGATGCCACTGAAGTTAATCCCTGCTCTCTTCAGAAGTTCTGTGCCACTTGGCTTGAGGCAAAAACATCACATTCAAGCTTTGCTTACCCTCCCCATTTTCCATGTAAATCAGCATCTGATTTGTACTGCAGATGTGTGCAGCACTTACACATGTACTCTGTTTCCTCCAGTTCTTTCCCACAGGCATGGTCAGCTGCTCAGCAGGGAGAGAGAAAGCCCTGAGAGGAGTGAGCAGTCCCCCAGCTGTCAGAGAAACATCCCAGTGATGCCAGTAGAAAAGCAGAGACTGGTTTTGCTGGGCTGAGAGCATACGCTGTCACCTTAACCTAGCCTTGTTTCTGTGTGTGGAGTCATTTTTACACCTCTTTACATCTGCCACACCTCCCTGCTACAAGGCTATTTTCCTTGGATCACATATAGCAGTTTTGCCATTTTACTGAACAATTTCTACCAGTGTATATTGGCTTTTGAGGATTTTATAATATGCAATGCACATCTACATTTATTTCACTTTTAAGCTTTGGCCTTTAACTTCATATCAGCAAATTATAGCTATCACTCTTATTCAAACAGCTTGGTTATCTGAGTAAGCATTAGGTCAGTGAGATGGGTGTTTCTATGGTGCTGTTAACCTTAGCCATTAATTTTTCATTTATTTTGGAACCTTGTCAGTACTGAGCCTTTCATGCTATTCCTCTCAGGCATAAAGGAAGGAGAAACATTTAATGACTGCCAACTAATTTCCAAATCAGAGCATGGTTCTTGCTAAGGCACTTGTAGATTTGTGAATGGAAGTAGGGGTAACATTTTAGCAGCTGTGGACACTAGCACTAAACCTACAGAGTCTGTTAAAGCCAAAAATCAACCGTATGTTCTTATATACTACTATGTCTGTGAACTCATTCAAATATTACATTAGATTTATTCAAAACTTTCCAATATAAAGGGAAGAAAGAACAGCCTGTCTAGACTGCATTGAGAGACTGCTCTTATTAGGTTTTGACAGAAGTCAAAAGCTGTCACTTTAGCAATATGGAAGGACAACTGATACTACAGACATCAAAAGGCTGAATAGAAACATACAGCTGATCGATGGAGAGCTAAGACTCTTGAAGTTCCTCATTAGGCACAGTCTGAAGGAGCACTTCATTCTTCCTTTTTAATTACTTCATCACTGTGTCACCCAGAGTACTTTCTCCATAAAAAACTAATTCTGGGAAATGGTTTCCATGAATGTCTTCTGACTGTGCTCTATAGCCAGCAGAGAGGGACGACCTAGTTACAACGGTAGATAAGCCACATTTCCTAACACCTTGAGACCAAGTCCTGTGGAAGCACCACCTACTAGGAAATGCCTGCTGAAGAGTTCATAGACTCTGAATTACCAGATAGGCAGGTATGTCACCTGCTTTAATGGCAGAGTTCTGCATTCATGGTCATTTAGATCTGATGGCAACATTAGAATTATCACCAGAAGCTAATCAGAGAACTTCTGTCAGGTAAGACTTAAGCAGCTTTGCGGAACCATTAAAAACCTAAGGCAGTACTTCAGAGCACGTAAGAGAGGATTGTTTTTCTTTTAAAGGGTTTTAAATTGTGTTACTGTGGTTTTATACATTATTTAATGACTGCTAAAAGAGTAATACAATTCTCAGCCCTCCAGCTACACAGCCCACCACTTCTTTGGTTTTTCAGTAATTGGTGGTAGAAAGCATCCTAAAAACCTTTTCAATCATGCAGTTAAAAATATAAAACACATTATTTCAAAGCCTAATGAACAAGTCTGCTTTGCTTTCATTCATTCACCTGTCCATTATGCAATCCACCTTCCTACGAAGTCTGGCTAGCTACCACAAAAGTAAGTGGAAAAGAAGGGGATGAACTTAGCTTGACTTTCCAGTGCCAGACAACAGGCCATTTTTCAGATTTCCTTGCACAAACCATCAACAGAGAAAACTCATTCTTTGCCTTTCCCACTCCAGTTTCCCATCCATGTACACCTGTGCCCTGCCACATTCACTCTCCATCATCACCTGCCATGTGAAAGTAATACTACTCAGTACACCACCTGCAGTCAGAGGGGAGTTTTCAATACACAGCCATGCAGGTTTCTGTGGGTCACCACTTAATGTGCTAGAGACCCTGCAACAGGATTTCATAGCCCACAGGGGGGCAAAGACCTGACAGAAATGAAGTTTGTGCATATCTCTTTCTGCAGGGAAAGGCATTCATCTCAACTCTAACTCCTAAGCACTACTGAGTTTCTCAGTCAGCAGGAGCCATCTTCTCCCATTCCTAGAGTGAGGACTTTGCAGAAGCCAGCCTTTCCTGTATCTTAGACCCTGCTGAACTCAGAAGTGTAACATTACTTCTCCTTTCACTAAGTCATAGTAGTACATACCAGGAAAAACAAGCCCAGCAGGTATTAGCCTACTGATAATAATGAAGGGCATGCTATAGGGTTGGAGAAAAGCTATCCTAAAAGCCATCTAAAATGGATGTTCTAGACAGGTGGTCAGTTTCTGCACCAAACACTTTCCTACACATTTCCAAGATGAAACACTGCTCACTTCAGTTAAAAGTGCAGATTCTGTTTTCTGAGACATCAACAAATAATTTTGATAGAGATAGACAATTTCACAGTGTCTGTAGAAGCCTGACAGTTTTATAGCACCTGTCCATCTTGCAAAGCTTACGGTATCATTGCATGGTTTTGAAAATATTCAATATACATCAATGAACATAGATGTGTGTTCTCTTGCTCAGATACCAGTTTAGTTTCTGTAGAAATCAGGCTTTTCTGTCTTCAGATTGTAAGAAGCAGTCAGGGCTGACTGACACTGATTTCCAAATACATAAAAATAAATTAAAAGAAATACAATAATGATTCTAAAATAGTAACTACAAGGGAGGTATTCCGTGAAATGGAGGCAAGGTATGAGTTTGGTAATTCTACATACTACTGGCTTCAACGCATAAGGGATTTTAGTCACATAACATCAGGTGCAGGGCAGTAAGAAGAGACATACAATAAAACATACAGATTGGAAAGGGCTTAAAAAAAAAAAAAACAGAAACCACAGAAAAAGCAAGCCTTGTAGTCTTTACGCAATCTGTCAACTTCAGCGTGTATACTTGAGTCTATATGGAGTCTTCACTTTCAATTTACAATTAATTCTGTTTATAGTTAGTAGGGGAGCCCCTTTACTAGGTCAGATTTGTGAAATTTTGTACTGGGACATAGGTACACATGAAATTCCCTGTGACATTCTTGCCTTAATGCAATGTGCCTCAAGATTACTGCTGTTGTGAGAACTCACTTGGAGTACTGTGTACAGTTCTGGTGTCCCCAACATAAAAATGACATGGAGCTGTTTTGGAGTAAGTCCAGAGGAGGGACATGAGGATGATAATGAGGGTGGAGCACCTCCCATATGAAGACAGGCTGAGAGAGTTGGGGCTGTTTAGCCTGGAGAAGGCTGTGTGGAGATGTCATAGCAGCCTTCTAGTATCTGAAGGAGGCCTACAAGAATGATGGGGACAGGCTCTTCATTAGGGACTGAAGTGACAGGACAAGGGGTAATGGGTTTAAACTTAAACAGGGGAAATTTAGGTTAGATATAAGGAAGAAGTTATTTACTGTGAGGGTGGTGAGGCACTGAAATGGGTTGCCCAAGGAAGTTGTGAATG
>JBAFWW010039082.1:0-11923 GCA_036873685.1 Agapornis canus
TTTTTTTTTTTTTTTTTTTTTTTTTTTTTTTTTTTTTTTTTTTTTTTTTTTTTGACCTGGACTGCAAGAAGAATAAATATTTGATGTGCATAAGTGAAATACAACCGCAATTAAGGTTTTAAAAAGCCCTACCTTAATTTCATGAATGAATGGCCAAAATAGTCATTATTCAAAATTACGGCTTTCTTAAAAACAGCGTAAGAATTCAACGGATAAGGTAATATTTTTCAAAGTTAAGTCTAAAACCACAACTTTTCTGCATAATCATGCATTTGAGTCTACTGGACATAAAGCATAAATCAAGATATATCTGTCAGGGTTTTATTTCATTACAGGTTCTTTTGTGCTGCACTTACAATTTTCACTTAACTTGCATGGAGTAAAGAAATCATGTGAGGATTCACCAGTCTTTACAAGACTGGCAGGTTTGCACCTATTTTGTTTTATGCTGTTGAAAGTCAAAGTGGTCAGTTAATGATAACTCATATTTCAGATGCACTCACCTGATAACAATATGGTGAATTTTCTTGTTTCCCAGTTGCCTGAACCACGAATAACTTATAATGTTAGATCTCTGAAAAGCTGAAAGAACATCAGAGCAAGATTGAATAAAAGGAATGAAATGGAAAGGGGATCGACTTGGGGAAGGAAAGAGGGGAAAATAACTTCTTCATAATGAAAAATATCTCATAAAATTTACTTTCTAGGTCAAAACTGCTACTATCGCCACAGAGAGGAATGGAAAGACAGAAAATAATTCCATGAACATTAATGCTTCCATTTATGATGAGATTCAGCAGGAAATGAAGAGAGCTAAGGTGTCTCAAGCACTGTTCGCAAAGGTTGCGGCTACCAAAAGCCAGGTAAAGTTTGTTCCCAGGGCACAGTGGCCTCACTGTCTGTGTGATTATTTCCCTCATTCCAGTTTTGATCTGTCCCTGTATGAGTTATAGCAAATGGCTGTGTTAGCACACCACCCTGGTACCACAATTCTAGTTACCTTTGGCCAGGCAGGTTGAGAAACGTCTTTCTGAGATGCATCCCTCCCTCTTCCCCACCTGCGAGATGCTTTCTCTGCATGCCTGTGAGTCTTGCATGTCTCACAAAGCATTCGGTTCATCAGTTCTTAGCTAGTGTGGACATGGCAGAAGCTGTGGGCAAGTTCTGTATAGTGCTACCAAATTCATCTCGAGGCTTTGGTGTTTTGCAGTTTCATGGTGCTGTTTAGCTCTGAGGTTCTGTTTTTTTGCGGAAGTACTTGGACTGACTGGTGAGGCTGTGCATGGGATGTGGAGTCCATGTCAAAAAGCAAACAAAAAACCCAGCAAATTACAGTTATACAGGTTATATCTTAGAAAACATGAATGATCTTTATGGAAAACGATGGCTGCTTGTTTTCCTGCATGTGTGCATATATTGCATATTCGGTTTTAAGCCTTTGTTGCTTGGTTTCGTGTTCTGTTTTCTTCAAGTGAAGAATTTCTGTCAAGTTTAGTGGCAAGAGAGGGAAATCAGCAAGCACTTGTTGGGTGTGATTATCATGCTGACATTCTTCTGACATAGATCACCGGAGTATGCAAAAGCATTAATTTAAGTGAGAATGTGCTCAAGAAGTAAGTGAAACATACAGAAAAATGAGAAAGACTAGAGCCGTGTTCATACCAACATATTCATACATGTTCATACCAAGAAATGGTACAGGTACAAATGCTTGCAATGTAGAATTTTCACATTAGATTAAATGTTAAGTCCACTTAATCACTATTCCTTTGCTAAAATTGCTTCATAGGATAATACAGCATCTTCCAAGGAAAGCTGGTAATGAAGTTAGACTAATGTTTCTTGGGCCATCAGTATTTTAGTGCTGGTTTTCTTTTTAACAGTTTTTAACTTTTGACTTCTGTGGTGTTCACACCTTGGAGTTCACTTCATTTTACAGAAAGGATGTTGTCTCCTAAGTTATATGCTGTAAGGAACATTTAAAGGGGTATTTTGGAAATGTTATATCAAAATTATTAAACTCAAGCTGTGGACTGTAAAAATTATAGCTTTATAGGCCACATGCCTGCCTACCCTTCAATCACTGTCAAAGTGATAATTTCTACAATAATATGTTTCTTTTATTGTAGGATTCTAAACACCAAGTGCTGTTTAAACATTAAACTGAATTGTTTATGTTAGTGCTGTACTCAGTGTGTCATACATCAGGCCACTATAATCTCCCATGGAATGTAAAAATTCTGTCATGAATCATGGCTTGTATATCAGAAATTACTGTAATTTTGATTGGAAATTACAGGGCTCTTGAAATGTTTCTAATTATGATAGAATATTACAGCAGCTTCCAACCTGTGTGCTCCTCAGATGTCTTTATTTACATGTCAAGACTTGGGGATAGAGAACTGTCCATTTTCTACACCTTCCCCTTTCCATTGCAGCTCTTCACAAAACTAAGGTATGAAGCCAATCTGTTGGTCCACATAATTTTGATCTGATCTGGTTTGTGTGATAGTATATTTATTTAAGTGCATAGTCTTAAAATTGCTAGGTGGGACAGCTCTTCCAATGCAGGCTTTAAAAAAAAACAGGTAATCAAAGCAAAGCACAAAAGCTTCCAGAAGATGTGGTGCAGGATTTTTAGACCATTTTTAGACCATGGTATAAAATTCAGTTTCTTGTACAAGCTTTGTTACCAAGTATAGAAAACAAACAACACCAAATACATAGTTCTTTTTCCTTTTATTGTGGAGATTATGCTTATATTCTCAGAGGTTATCTTTCTCCCCAGTTTAAGCAATGCAATGTTAACTTACATGTGAAGCAAGTGTCCAGGCCTGTAGTTAGCAATGCCATTTGTAGTAGAAAACTGCTTCACAGAAGTAACCTCTTAGGTAAACTGGATGTGTTGGGTCTTCTCTAACCAGCTGCCTACTAGTCAGCCAATTTATAAACTTAAAATATGCAGCCCAGCCACATATATTTAAGGGGTTATCTGTATCATAAAAAATTCTGCATTGGGGTTTATCAATGGTACAGAGAAATATTTCTAGGGATGAAGGAGTCTTCGTTGCACAAAAAAAAAAGAGGCTTAATCAAACATATTATTAATAGAACCTTACTTGAGAGAGATCCATTTTTGTTTTGTTGTTGGTTTGGGGTTTTTGTTGGGTTTTGTTTGTTTGTTTTTTTTGTTTTGTTTTGTTTTGTTTTGTTTTGTTTTTTAATTTGGAGATATTATTGGTTTCCTGCTTAGAACTGTAAATCCTAGAGTAATCACTTTCAGTTAGTGAAAAATCTGGAGAACGCATATTAGAGAATGATGCGTTGGTTAATAGTTTTGGGTTTAATATCAGTAAAATTGAACATTGCTGCTCTTTATCATATTTTGAATATAAAAACTTGATTAACTCCTGAGTGTAGCCTGGAGTTGTGGTATAAAACAGTGTGTGACCTAAAACAGCTCTGCCAGTGGGCAAAGATAGTTGTTTGCTGGAGGGCCTTTTTATTAATTTTGGTTTTTAAGAAACTGATTTGGGTCGACATTAGATTGGGTGTCTAAGCAGCTGGCATCTGCAAGGTGGCTGGGCTTGCCTGAGCCAGGAGACTGCAGATAATGTTCTGCTGACAAGAGCACTTTGTACAGAAGAGTTATTAAATGATGAGCTACAGAAGTTTCTATTTAGCTAGTGCTGAGGTAAAAACCAAGCATGTTCCCTTGTGCTGTGTTAGTGCATTTGGCAAGAGTTACCTAGTTGACAGAGGACCACATGTAGACCTGGTGCCCAACAAAACAGCTGGCTATGGGGGCTCGGTGTGGCAGAGGTCATAGCATAGGGCAATGGTGGGCTGAAGGGAACACAAAGAGATTGCAGTGATATTAGTGAGGTCGAGCTCTGGCTTAGGTGAGTGATGATTTGCGTACTTACAGTTTCATGGCACTCTTCGCTGGTGGCTTACTGGCTTTCCCAAAGAAAAGGGACTGTTTTTGAAATAAGACGGGGGACTCAGCTAGAATATTCCTTCAGATGTTGAATTCTTTTCCTATATAAGGATGTATGCATTCAGTATATTTTTAAAGTTTCTGTGTTTTTAAAGATCAATATATTATCTGCAACATACATTAAAATTATTTCAAATTCAAAATATATACTTTAAAAGTTACTGTGTTCTACTGAGGAGCTAAGGAAGATACTGTAATTCAAATTGCTGGAATACATTGTATCTTTGGGGAATTTTGAACTGTAATTGACAAAAAGCTAATGTCAGTATTTAAAACCTTACATTTTTATTGCAAGTTGACTGCCTAATAAGTCTGTGTATTTTTTTCTTAGAGTATGTTGAAAAGAGAGCTTCAGAAAAATGCATGCAAAAAAAAAAAAAGACAGAAGGGTTTACGAAATGCTTTGTGTCTGCTCCCAGGTTGTTGATTTTTTGTGGCAGAATGGCAAAACTAGCAGCATTGTTTGCTAAAATTGAATCAGCACACCTGAATAAGTCAAAATGAAAAGAATCCACACATAGATTTGTGTGGTACACATTACTTTTACAGTTTAATCATACTGGGGGTTTATTAAATTTATAACCTGACAGCCTGATTCAAGTAATTATAAAAGCACATTCTTAATTTCGTTATTTCAAACAAAAAAAGTTGATTTGTGTAATGATCATTAAGGCATCACGGTTCAGTAACTGTGCATTGGTTGCAATGTTTTCATGTGGGAGCCAGGAATGAGCTTTTTTTCTTGATGGTGACAGATGCTGAAATCTAATTTTATTCCATAAAAAAAGGCAAGCAAACAAACAAACAAACAAACAAAAAAACCCCCAAACCTAAAAGCCCGTAGAGATGAAGCAAGTAGAGACTTCTAGTGTTTCTGTATGTTTGCTGTGTTTTGATAAGTTACATTTATGTTAACGGCTTATCCTGAAAAGCTGGGGCCTACACATGCTAGTATGAAGCTGGGAAGAAAGCAAAACTTTTCTGAAAATCATCCTATGTTGCTCAAGCTTTCTTAAATTTAGAAAATTACAGTTTGCAAAAACTGAAATAATATAAACTTCGGTATTCCAAGAGTCCCATATGCTACAGTATAAGGACGTTAGCCTGCATTATTATACCTAAATGAGTTTATAGTAGAATGAATAGGTAAAGTCAGTGCTTTTCTGCAGCATCAATCCTGTTATTTGCTGAGTGTGGCTGGCTACATGAAAAATACCCTCCCTTCTCACTGAATAAAAATACCTGTCTGTTTAAGGTGAGACACTTGCCTTTTGCAGAATTGCACTCCAGTTTTAGTCTTAGAATAAAACTAGTGGAGTACTACACATATATCCAGAAACTTCATCTTACTACAGAGAGTTCTGACCCGTTACTTTGAGCTGTTGCATTGTGTTGCCCAATTTCCTATCCTTCTGCCCCCATCTTTCATTCTGGTTAGGCAGTTAGCCCCTTGGAAATAAGTTGTTTTGCATGCAAGGCATAGAGGTAAAATCACTGGTTCAGTCCATGCCAGGGAGTCCATCCTAAGCCATCAGGCAAGTGTTTTGTACAGTGGTATTTTATTAGAAGTATTTGACTTTTCGCCTTAGTGGGCACGTGGAGTATCCTCCTCCAAAGGCTGTGTGCAGACGCGCACCAGGTAGGCATTAAGCAGAGCATCTAACACTCTGAGTAGAAGGGAAGGAGTTAAATGGGAAGGGAATGCTAAATATTGGCACTAAATTGCTTTTGGCATGCAAATACCATGCTTTTCCTGACATAAATATTTTCAGAATAGGCCATTAGAGTTCAGGTATATAAAACCCTGCTTTTACTGGAAATTTTAATGTTGTAGTAAACCTGGAGATTTATAGTGAAAAATTGATGTCTGTTATCTCACTTTTTATCTTTTTAACCAGCAGTTTTATAAATGCTGTATCTTTGATCTGGCTTTTTCCATCTAGAGACTAAGCTATATACTGTAATAGGAAAGTCATTTTTAAACAGCTTCCCACACTGAACAAGCACAATATTGTGGATCTGGCACGAAGATGTAACATGCCATTACCGCAGATATAGAACAATCTATTAAACTATTTTCCAGCTGAGGGAAAAGAAACCTTTTTATCACCAAGAGTAGCCCTCTGGTAACAATGTGGCTTTAAGAGGGAGATCTTGAAATTTATTTCCAAAGCTGTTTCCTCGGAGCGCTGCACCACAAGTTGCCCCAGCAGAGTCCAGCCTAGGGAGCAGGAGTGGGCTCAGTCCTTTCCCATCACCCTGTGTCTCTGTCGGGTCCTCTCCCACCTTTGTCTCCCTCAGAGCAGCTGAGTCACTTCCTGGGTTTAAATCTTGGCTTAAAACCCTTCATTCCCCCCCCCCCCCCCTTGGCATACAGTGAATTCTCTGTAGAGTGGGGAGGAATACTGCACAGGGAGACGCAAGGTAGAAACAAATTGTGCTCTGAGGTCTGCCTTTTTTTCACTGGTCCACCTGGAAATAAATCCCTTGCCCTTGTGGGAAGGTGAGATACAGTGGTTAGAAAGCACTCGCTGCAGAAGTGCATCAAACAACAGCTTCTATTTATTTTATTTTACTATTTTGTTCTATTTTCCTCACCGCTCTACTACCCTTGGGTGATTGCTGTGGCAGCTGAAGAGGTGCCATGAGCAACAGGAGTCGGGATGGGATCGGGTGTCAGCAGGGATTGGAGAGGAAGAGTGTGAACTGAGAAAGCAAAATGGGCTTCTGTGCGCTATCAAAAATTGCCCCATAAAGCGACCTGTCATTCAGTGAAACTTGGCAGATAGAGCTGATTTGTTTCTTCCACAGAATACCATGTTGCAGAGTCATAGTATGTTGTTTCATCCAGGTCAGAGGGAAGGAGGTTTTTGGGTTTCTATTGTGGGAACAAAATGAATGCTTAAAGATGTGCTTCCTCGGCCCCATGTCCTCATCTGTTTTTACAGCATCTCAGTAGTAAAGGTTAAAACCTCAGAAAATTTCATTTTTTAATCAATTCTCAGAAAAAGGGTGTCAAATTGAGTTCAGTTAACTCACTTGTCACTCAACCTGGCTAGACCTGGAGAAGGGCCAGCACTGGTTCTGACCATATCCCACATAATTGGCATGACCTTGGTGGAGAGGGTTGACTTCAGTGAATCTTGGGTTCCTGCTAGTAAAACATAAACAAAGATGCACTGAAGAGGAACCTCCTTAAAACCTCCAAGGTGATTCATATAAATGCGCAATTGCCCATGGAAATCTGCATGGGGGGGGCGGGGGGGGAAGGGGGGAAGGCATTCAAACTTGAAATGGTTCAAGCCAAAGGAAAAGGTACAGAATCAAAATTACTTAACTGGTAAGAGGATTACATTGACCTCTTCAGACAGCTCCTTGGGGCCATGGAGCCTTTTCAACACGTAAGGCAGAGGCTGGGTTTGTTGACACACTGATGAAAAAGTGTGTTTCTGGAGCATGTTTTCCATGTGGGGTCCAGCTAGAGGTCCCAGGCAGGCGGGTGGCAGCATGAGCTGTTCAGAAGCTGCATACAATCCCCACAGAGGCCATTTAAAGAACTAGTAGCAGCTTCAAGAAATATTTGAGCCCTAAGGAAAGCTTCCCTGGAGGGATGCAGTGCACACCTGCCCTGCGTTGGTCAGGAGTTAATGCTTAATGCTGTCACAGTTTCAGCTTGCAGCATGTCCCTGGGAGGCACTGGGGCTGGGATTGCTGAGCACCTGGCAGGATGTGTCCCTGCAGGTGGCCAGAAACAGCAAAGGGGGGCTCTTGGCTGATTTTTGTCTGGTAGAAGGAGCACGGATGTGTGGGAGAAGCTAGAAGTACAAGTTGAAGTCATTAAATGTACAAATGAAAAAAGAGAGCCAAGCAGAGGAAGCTCTTTACAAATATGAAATTCTGTTAAAGCAGCAAGACGGCACGACATAAGGAATATTTGGTACATGTTATTGAAACTGAAAAATCAGAGTATGGAATGAATTGTAATTTAGCATAATCCATAATTTCACAGTTTTCATTTTGAATTATTTATCTTATATGATTTGATTAAAGATAAAACTGGCTGGCAAGATCTTGAACATCTCTGCATGTCTTAATGACAAATGAAAGAAGTCCTCATTATAACTTCACTGTTTTAAAATTTTTATTTGTATTGTTTCTATATAGCTCCCTTTTATTTTTAAAGCATATTTTAGATATGCATTGTGTACATGCGATTCCATAACCCATCAGGCTTCAGTGTTGCCTCAGTACCTCTGATTCAGTAAATCAGATCATAGGCAGCATGCTGTCATATAATAAGGTGTCTGATCCTTATTACCAGTTTGTTGATGCACAGACTCCTTCAAATTGACCATTGCAACACATGGTTTCCCCTGAAACTAGCTGTGATAATTAGCGTGGCTCTAATGAGACAGAATGTCACTGATCTTGTGCTGAACTGTCGAGTATCGACGCTACGGATGGGAACTGTCAAAGCTTGCCATCTGTGACAGAGCTTGGCATATTCCATTTGCAAGGTAGAGCATGCTCAATAGACTGTTTTTAAACAAATGGTCCATTTCTTGATTAGGGCTCTGTGTTCTGTTACCGTGGAAGACTTCATATCATAGTTAAACTTTTTCTTTTTGTGTTTTTGCTGGGGTAAGCTTGTTATGAAACAAAACCATTACTAATTCTCAAACTGGCGCCTTCAATCTTCTGCTAGCTTTTGGGGGTTAGGTAGGGGGGAGCCAAGCAGGTATTTATTTTTCTTCATTCCCCCAGTTATCTTAATGTAGTTCTTTAGAGGCTAGCAGCTCTGCAAGGCTTTTATCTGACTTTTGTAAGCAGTGAAGGTGTAGTTTTGAAGGCTAGAGAAACAAATCTAAAAAGTCTTAGATGCCAAGCCACGAGAGCATGTGTGCCCAGGGTGAAAGATGTGATGGGTTAGGAGGGTTGGGCACCCCAGCTCCCAAGACTGGCCCTGCAAAATGCCGTGCAAAAAAGTCCAGCACTGCTTATCATTCCAAAATATGCTTTGTTGCTTTTTATTTCCTCCTTCTCTGGCAGACCACACAGGGCTTGTTCTGAAGAACATTTTCACTAATCTGATCAGGCAGCCAAATACGCCGGGAAAACTGCTTTAATGATCCCACTAATTACCTCAAGTCAATATGAACTGTATTATTAGACTGAGGGAAAATATTCCATTAGGTCTCCCCCTTGGGAGTTTCTCCGCTTTGTGATGTCACCGAAGCCTTCGCCCTCTCGCTTGTAATTAATTTTATTTACACACGCAGGCACGCACAAGGTCACACCTGCACAACCGGAGCTGGCCAGGGAGCTAGTGGCACTCAGGCTTAATCAGATCTGTCATAATTACCATTCTGCATGTTTCTGACACACGCTGTGAAATATTTCAATTTAACTGCCGCTACCAGCACAACCAGATGTAGTGTGAGTGTGGCTGCATTGGAAATATTATTCCTCAGGATAAACTCTCTCCTCCTCCTTTTTCCTCCCACCCCCTCTCCCTTTTACAGCTAATGTGGCACAGAAGCTGATGTATCCTGTAAATCTTGAATGCAGCGCTAGATTGATAACAGCAGATTAGACAGTTTAACCACAAACAGCTTGTTCATTTTTCACAAATGAAAACCACATGTGGTGTAACTAAAATTTCAGGCTCTTTTTTTTTTTTTCCCCTCCTCTTTGGTTGTTGTTTCCTTTTGTGTGCGCATGTGTATGTGTGTGTGTGTGTGTGTGTGTGTGTGTGTGTTAAGGTCTGCTTTCACTGTAAAGGAGTGAAATAAAAGAGTAAATATATAGGGGGGAAGAGACTGCCATCTTCGGAGATTATTTCTCTGTGACCTTTATTAAAAACCTTCCTTGCTTTTGCAAAGAAATAAGATACTGCACAGGGGGGTTTGTGTCTTGCTCTGAGACTTTCTAATCTCTGGGTTTTATGCCCACTTATTAAAGAAGTCATCCTACTGTGCTGGCTTTTTAAAATAACATGCCAGCAAACACCTTGTTGTAAGAAGAGTTTCTAACCAAAAATTTAGCCTTCACTGCTGCCTAAATTTAATAGAAATAAAATTTTCTGCCAAGTTTTTCACCATGAATTTTTTTTTCTCTGATAAAATCTTCCCCTCCATTTTCCTTTGGGGAAAAGCTCATTTTAAAAAAGAATTCTGAAAGTGTCTAGTATTTTGGCAAAAAAAATCTTTTTTTTTTTTTAATTAAAAAATTCCAATATTTCTTATGTGAACAGATTCAGGTTAGCTTTTAGGAAACTACATGTTGTCTGTAAATTGTTTTGCTTTTTTATAATTTTTTTTTCCTCACTTAAATTGTTCAGCTTCCCCTAATTAAACAGCCTTCAATATTAAGTTGTTTCACTGTTGACTACTTTTCTTACACAGAGACAAAATTAACACAATTTTGATACAAAGTTTTGATTATCAGATTCTAAAACAATTCTTACAGCAAGGATAAAAAAAAAGTAAGCGTGCAGAATGGAACTGAGCAGATTCCCCAGAAGCTGTTGCAGATATTGTCAGGCAAGAGGAGTGGTCCAGTGCATCTGATAGAAATTCATCAAATCTAATCTCTAATAAGGCTTCCAGGAGAGGTTTTTAAAGAAAAACATAGCTTTACTAAGAGTGATCATTGCCAGTGATTTGTGATGCAGTGGCAATTTTGAAAGTGGAGGAGACTGGAGCTAAGACTCTGTTTAAAGTCAGTCAGAAGAAGGTGAGCAGGATAGTTTCTGAAAGCCACTGAAGGCACTGCTTGTAGCAGAAAATTTGGCTACATCGATGGCCCTCAAGACTGCTGCAGCGTCAGTTAAAGACCCATGCTTTTACCACTTGGCCAGCAGTTCCAGGCTGCATTCCGAGTCCTCCAGGGCTGAGCTGGAGTAGGTCGGCATAGGTGTGCATCCAGTGTCCCTTGCTACCCGGCAGTGCCATCTCCATTACTGAGTCCCCTGGGTCTGTGCAGACCCCCAAGCAAAGGGGGAATCTCATCCTGGAGGAGCTATGGCTGCAGGTGTCTTGAAATTGGGTCTTGAGTAGGGCAAAGAGGAGGGCAGGAAGGGCTTGCATCGGAAGAGATAACGCTGAAATGCACGGTCAGGATTCTTGTATGGGTCCAGAAATCCAGATCTCATTTCTTCACAAAACTCTACAAGAAAAGTGTAGTTAGGAAGCACTAGATTGCTGAAAGGAAAAAAGCATGGTACCCCCTCCCACCTCCTTTGAGTCTTTTAATTTCTCATTCTTAGGTAGAGGTATTTTGATTCCTACACTCCAGATGCATGAATCAGCTCTTCCCCAAGCAGCACCTGCTGTCTGCATGACAAGAGGTGCTGTTTCTGGTAGGATGGATTTTCTTAATCTCTCTTCCTGCTTTCTCGTATGCTCACCTTCTGTTTTGTTTTCCTCTTGCCATCCTCACTAATTCCTCTCATTACAGCTCTCCTCTTAGCTCTCCTCTGACTTTCTCCCACCCTGTTTCTCTGCCATGTATACTCTCACTATTCACTCTCACTCCATCTGCCTCCTTCTCCTGCCCTACTGCTGGCTCTGCATGCAGGAGTCATATCCCAGGTACATCATTTCCTCACATGGTCACTTTGTACAAGTATCCTCTTGTGCAGGGGCAATCCAGGCCCTTGGGCTTTGCTGAGGGCTGGTTGCCAGTGCTACCGGCTTCATGGGTGAAACATTGTTCCTTTCCCCACATGGTGACACAGATTTAGCTAGGCAAAGAGCTGTGTTCTTGATTTCACAGGATGCTCTTGCCTGCTGTGGGAAGATCACTGGTTCAGGAGGCTTTTGAAGATTCAGCATATCAGTATTTTAACATAAAGAGAGTAAAGCACTAAAAAAAAAAAAAAAAAAAGGGGGGGGGGGGGGGGGGGGGGGGGGGAGGGGGGGA
>JBAFWW010039082.1:11933-37444 GCA_036873685.1 Agapornis canus
GGAAAGATCACGGTTCCAGGGGGTTTTTAAAAATTAAAAAAAAAAGTTTTTAAAAAAAAAAAAAAAAAACCACTAAAAAAAAAAAAAAAAAAGGAGGGGGTGAAGTTTGAGTGAGCTGCATGAGAGTTAATGATGTATGGAAATAAAAACAAAGCTGTAGTGGTAGAGCTGAGGAGGAGGCTGAGGAGTTAGCGAGCAGCCCGTGGTTCCCGGCAGTGGGGGAAGCAGAGTACCAAGTAAACAGCGCAGAAAACAAAAGCGAGCTCAACCCGTAACTAAACAGGAAATGACAGGGTAAAACTGGTCCCGAAAAAATGGCAGCTGCTAAACACGATGCTGTAAAGGATAAAGGCATCTTATGCAAAAACAAATACACAGTAACAGTCTGAGAAGAGGTTTGTTAAAGGATTACAGTTCAGGTGAAGGGTTGTTGGGCAAAGGAAAGAGCGAACAATAATAGATGTGTGTTTTCTCCCTTCATGTTAAATTGGTAATTCAAAACACACTACACCTGAAAAGAATGTTACAGGATCTCTAGGTGCAAGTGAGGAAGGAGACAATGTCTTGTTCCAGATAATTTTTAATTTCACTGTTCCCAAATAATTTCTCATAGTCTCTTACTTTTTTTATTTTCTTCCAATTTAACCTCTAACTCAAACTTTAGATTTTTGGTTAGGAATTACCCCAAGCTGTTGGCATATATCATCAGGCTATGGCAAGCGTGCAGCTAGCTAAGTGGGGAAAATTCCAACTTGCAAATATTTATCTAATTCCAAATCTGCCAGATTTTATCTGAAAACACGTTATTATTCAGTGTTCATCTCAGTTTTATTCCTGTGCAGTGTCATGTTCCCTTACTTCAGGGTGGCATTTGAGAAGCATATGAAAATAGTTTCAGGATCTTGGTGAACTAAATATATTGAATGGTCCTTTGGAAATTCGCTGAAGTTTTGGACCCCAACTGAGCAAGATTTGCAAACGTTAAGTCTGTGGGTTTACTTAGGTGACTAGGTATTTTGCTGAGCCCTAGTGCTTAGCATCTCTAGTATGTGTAACACACAAGCCAAAGCTCTACAGGTACAGGAACTTTACAATGGTTATATAAAACCAGTTATTTTATTCATTTAAGCTACGAAGGGCTTAAGTGAGATTTTTGTTTTTGCTTTGGCGCAGCCAGTTTGCTTCACCTCTGATAAATCATGTGCTCTTTGTAATTAAGACTCCTCATTTTAAATAAAGAGATTGATCCTTTTCACTGGGGGAAAGGAACAGAGGGATCAGGAAAGGAAGAAGTGTGCCTGCACCATGCAGTGCTTGTTTTAAGGGCAGAAGCTTTGGCCTGAAAATACATCCTGGGCTCAGCTTGGCTGGCACTTTCTTTGGCTGGTGAGGAAAAGTCTAAGGCTAAGAGCTGCTCTACCTAGGAGCTTGTCCCTCATGGCTGCTCTTGTCCCCATCCTGATGGCAAGCTATGGGAAAACCCATGTGTTGGTTCCCACCCAGGAGGGGGAAATCCAATCTCTCCAGCTTCCCTTTTGATCCAGCTTTCCTATTCTTTTAAGTCTATGCCCTAAGCAAGCATGCTTCTAGTAAGGCTATTTTAGCTTTCTGAGGACTTCACTGCCATTATGTTTCCGCAGGTGAGATATAAGCTTGTGGCTGCTCCCTTCTCATTTGCAGGGAGGTGTCTGTCTTTCACAGATGTGGATTTTAAAGATTTTTATTTAACTGCGTGGAGGTAATGGGTGTTATTAATTTTTCTGAGTGTTTCTGTGCTTAACAAAATCTAGAGTAAAGTCAGGGAAAAGTTTCTTTTCAATTTCCTTAGGACTCCAGTCACCCTTGGCATTATCAGAGCATTAAGCATTCTTCACTATGAAACTGAGAGCCAGAGAAGCCAGCTGAACTGCAAGAGACAAGTTAAAAGAAATTTTGCTCAGAATATCTAAATGTCTAATTCAAATTTACATGAAAACATTTAGTTAGGCCATAAAAATGTGAAAGGATGTCTGAGAATGGATTTGAGCTGTGTATGTTTTGGAATGATGTCGCTTGTTGGAACATCTTGTCAGCTGAACTGAATTTGCAATGAAGTCCAAATATCTGTGAGCTTGTGATTCCTCAGTGTGTGGTAGATCTTCCCCCGATCCAAAACGAATTCTGGAAAGAAAAAACATATGACAAGAAGCCATGAATTTAAATTACTCCTTCTGGAAAATTATAATCTTAAGGAAATCCAACAATGTGACATACAGATGTATAAGTAATTATGGAAGTGACACTTTAGCCCTATGGCCTTTTTACTGGAGGTCTTTCCCCAAGGGAAATGTTAAAGCTCTGTAAGCAACATAATAATAAATATTTGCTGTTCACTTGTAAATTGATAGTAGTAAAAAAGATTTTTAAAATTGCCAGGCTCTTTCTATTAAAGACTATTCTCTAACTAAACTGCAGATATAGCTGCCATACAAAAATTGATTGCATGCTTAAGAATAAATAAATATGGGCTATTAAGGGTCATGGTTAGATTTAGGGTTGTATTTAGTTTCAAGGGAAGCATTGGTATTGCAGTGAAATCAGTACTTCTCACTAAAACAGAAGATAAAGGGCTATATATTATTGGTCACCCTCTGTGAAACCCACTGACCCATTTTATATGCCTGTACTATAAAAAGTAATGTACCGGACTAAGACTGACTTACTTAATAATTAGCAGTTGAGGTTTTTTGTTTAGATTATTTTTTATTGTTAAGTTCATTTTTGTTACACATTGTCTCATGGTTGCAATGCCAATTGAATTGTGTGCATGAAAGGGGAAGGATCTGGAGTAGAGGAAGGCAGAATAAAGCTTCACCCACTGATTTTTGCATCTGTTACTTTTTTCCCTTCATTTTACATATGAATGCAGTTGCATTTTATGTAAGATTTCAAAGACATGCACGTTATGTTTCTGATTAGGGCTTGTGCCTATCTATCATTGCTAGGCAATTGAAGGCAATACTGTAAAAAAGATACATTCGAACAAGGAAAAGGAAAGGTGAAGGAAGCTAAGAGCAGAGAAACCAGGCTTGGGAGAAGCCCTTCATTCAGATTACTCAACTCCCTCTCTACTCAACTTAAAAATGATTATACTTATGTTTTCAGTCAGTTTTAGAGTTATATTTTAGGTTCTTTTCTTTCTATGAGCTGGTGGTATGTCTCAGGTGCTCACATGCAAGCAGCGTACCCACCAGGTTTGATACAGTCTCAGACCTTCATCTGACAAGTTTTTTGGTAGCTCTGGCTCTTGGCTGCTCACCGTGGTTCCGGCTAGAAAGAAGGGTCGAATATGGCAGGTGAGACTGTGGGAGCAGGGTCACAGCTCTCCAGGTCATTTTGTTTCTGTACTTGTTTGCTCGTTGAATCTTAGAGGTTGTTTTAGCAAGTTTCCTTTTCCTGTTTATTTATTTGGATGTTTGCAAGACTAGAAATATGTATTTAATGTTTAAGTGCTGCATCTCAGGAGGAGAAAAGGCAGAGGGAAAAAAGAGATGTTAGGAATCCTTTTCCTCCCAGATAGCACCAAAATGTTGTGGTGAAATAGAGTCGGTATTACTGCTAGCTGTTTGGTCATTGCACTTTCACAAAGAAGAGGTGGAGGTAACAACTGGACAGATGGTGTAACTAAGACATTTAAGGAAATGGCATAATCTGCTTCAGTATTCTTCAAAGGAATTTTTTCCTGCTAGTGAAGTTTACCTTTCTTCTGAAAAGCCCTATGAGGTTGTGGGGTTTTCAGTTTGTTTGTTTTGCTAAATCTCATCTATTATGATGGCAGATACAGATTTATTTAAAATTCACATCTGGCTTCCTCTTTCAATGTTTTAGTAATGAAAGCTAGTAAAATAGATAAACCAGAAATATCTGAAGATAAAGGACAGCTTCAGGTTTCAAACTTTCTCTGATTTAGAGAAATGTTCAAAAGCAAAGCCTGAATTTTAAGGCTGATTAGTGTAAATAAAATACTAAAGCAGCCATCTTTTGGGGGACATTTATTATCACTTAAGGCCACATCTCAAGGAGAGGCATTCATATTCTGTTATCTCTACTGGTCTCCTGGAACAGGCTGAAAATGAGCTTTTGCTTCTTGAATTAAAGGAACACAGTTTTGTGGGAAAAATCCAAGTATTGAACGTTCACAGCAGTTTTTAAAATGCTCAACAGTATGTGCCTCACAGAAGTCAGTGTTTGAAATTACTTGAAAATACCATCTAAACTGGAAGGATTTTCACTAACAAATGTGTTTATCAGTATCAAAACCTACTAAGTCCAGATTAGTAGAGTATTACTTTTCATAAAACATCAGAAAAGTATTCAGTAGCCTTTCTTTTAACAGGCTTCAGTTCTTCCATGTAGCATTTAGGACTGTCCAGTTTTGCATAGAAGATAACCAGGACATTTTCTGTATTTTACAAAAGAGAAACCTGCAGTCAGAATAAATTTTGTTGCAGTAAGGAAATTCAAGAACTTGAAGGCTAAAAGGGACCCCTGTTGTCATCTAGGCTTGTTTTCATGTCTGAACGCACAAGTATTACACCCAGAAAGAAGTCAGCTTTAAGTAATCTCAGCTAGAAAATGAATTTTGAATGAAATGCTCTGTTCTTACCCTGTGTGTTCTTTCCTGCTGTACTTTTCCAGATAGTACAATGTAACACAAACAGCATTTTCCCAGATAAATTAAAGCAATGTCCATCATTACTTATTTACCACATTTGTTTGTGCTGAAGTGACATTTGCTTATTTTGCTTCTCAGTGCCATATGCACGAGCTTACTGATTCAGAACTCTGTGAATTTTTGATCTTGTTGAACACTGTGAGAAACCTCAGTTGAAGGGTTTAATGCGTTTTCCAATCAATGTGCAGGGGAAATTTGGCCTTATCAATTTAAATGCTGGAGATCCTTTCATTGCATTATGGAAGAATCTTCTGTAAGCAGAGATTATTCTTAAGAACTTCATAACATTTAAAGGTTAATATGTTAGGTAAAGAACAATATCTTAAGACAAACATTTTTATTACAGGACATAAAGGGATAGTTCTGATTAAATTACACAATTATTTGAATGGGAAAGAAGACAAAGTGCATCATTTCTTGCCCTCAACTTTAATGCCTTTAATCAAATAATGACCTTCTGGAAATAGTTAATTTTAAGCATTTGGAAAGATCAATACCACTTTGCCACCAAAAAATGGCCCAGATGATGAAATTTGATGTATTTAAAGTACCATTTCACCCTTTTAACCTAGTAAATAATTTAAAATGCTTTCAGTACTCCTTTGCTACCATTATGTATCTCATTCAAAGTATTATGACTTTTCCAAAAGCAACCTTTCTGTGCAATGAGCAGCTTACAAGTTTAATACTAAAGCCTAAGACTGTACACATATACAGTAGGGGTGATGTCAGCCTTTTTTCTTCTTTTGTATACATGGATTCTATTTTGAAAAGAAATGGAAATATCTATGGTGAATGCAAGCATTTGGAACAATAATGACGTTTGTAAAGCAACTTGGATAGCTTTTGAAGGGGAAAAAAATCAATATTTAAAGTTTAGTCCATGAGTTCTTTCCCTTTATTTTGTCTATAAGCTTTTGTGCTAAAGGTGAAGGATTTGGGTTGCCCAGACAATTAAGAGCCCATTTTACCAAGTGTAATTTCATATCTGTATTCTATAAACTGGAGTGCCTTCAGCATTATAAATAAAAAAAAATTGCCCTCTATTAGCATGTTTGTGGGCAGATTAAAAACAGTCTTCATTAGCATAAGTAACACTTACAGATTCTTTTAAAAGTAGAAAATTATTTGCTGAATGATAAATTGCTAGCTTTATAGTTAGTTGCTGAAAATGTGCTCATTGAAAATGCCTACTTTAGTTTAGTCTACAATACTCATTTTTTTGAGTTAGAAGTACTGTTTAATGGATTATGTAGTCTTTGTTCGCAATAGATACTGAAATGCATTCACACTTTCTACTAAAATGTTTGTATCAAATATCGCCCTATTTAGACTGCTTTCTTTTAACACCATATATTTTTATTATACTGTATGCCCCAGAGAATGATACAAAATAGTCTTAGATATACTATACCAAAGAAAACTGTTCATGTCTTAGCAGTTATACTCTAAAATGTTTTGCCTTTTTAGGTGAATTACAGCTCTTCTAAAAAATGAGGAGTCTTTGTTAGTTATTCTGTAAGAAATATTAATGAGTTAGAAAATTTTTATCACTATAACAAATTCTCCAAATTAAAAGAGTTTAGTTGCTCTGCCTTGAAGCCATTTCTTCGCAGACTACATGTGTTTGTTGCTGATTTAGAAAGCTTTGCCCAGAGAATATTTTTCATTATTGTAATGCTACTCTCTTTGATCTGCTTAAGGTACTTACACCTTAAGTGCAGATTTCAAATCTCTTTTTCTTTTTTTCTTTTAATAAGAAAGAATCCAGAACGCAGGAATGATTTGTTAGAAACTCTATCTGAAAGAGCAGAAGATTTTATATAAACACAGCACAGGTCAGGCTGAATAAAATAGCATTTGGGTGCACAGATAAAAATCATAGATGCTTTCTTTAAAATAAGCATGCTCATGGGTCTTGCAGAGTCTAATGTTTGGCAGTTATCCTCTTTGCGCTTTTCCAGCAATAGCTTGGCAGTTCGGCTTTCACAGGTTTTTTTCTCCTACTGTCTTATGTTTCTTTACTAAATCCCTATCAGAAAACCAGGCAGAAGACTCTTATTTATTTTAAATATCTTAGGTTTAGCATCTTTTTTTTTTTTTTTCACCATTTTTTTGCTTACTGTAGCAAGACCTTTGCAGATGGTACTTGGTTACTTGAAAGTGCATAACAGTATTTTCTTTGTAGCAGATGGATTTAAGACTTTTAGTTCCCAATAAATGTAGGTTTACAATACATAACTTTACAGGATTTGTGTTGTATATAACAGGTTTGAGCATATTATCTCAGAATTCATCTGCATGGCATTTTCAGCTTATCCAGGGCCCATGCCAGTATTTTAAGTAATAGGGAGAGCATAGTGATTGATAGCAGCTAAAGGCGTGATTTTGAATAGAAACAAAGGTTTTAGAACAGAAGGTGTCAAATTAAACTTTGTCAGTTTGAAAAGTAGTAACATCCTGAAAGTTCTCCAAACATATTTACATGTGGCTAATGTTTATATTTTGCTTTGTACTCTCTTTATATTCAGTGTAATGTTGCCTGGCAAATTTACTCTGTTTTAAAATCAAGGTTGTTCCCAATGTCATTGCAGAGTTTTGGGGGGTTTGCCTTACTGCACAGATATATCAGCTTAATTATTTTAAGGCTTTTTTGTTTTTTCTAACCTGTGCACTATATGTGCTGTATAAACAGGTTGTGATTTAATCTGAGTTACAAAGATTTCCTTATTATTTTGTGGTGGTCCTTTCCACTTCCTCTAAGACTGTAAAGAAAACAAACAAACTAAACCCCCAAGCCCTCCTTCAAAATAAATTATTTGAACTAGACAAATTGCTTTGTAAATTAGTATTGGAAGAGAAAAATCAGCCCCTGTTACATTCACTTGTAAATTGAACTGCATTAACTACAGCAGTTTAGACTTCTTTAAGTCAAATGGAAACAAAACAAAACTTAAAAATTTTACAGAACTTAAAATTCACCATTAGAAAAATCTGTGTGATTACATTTCTTAAAATTTATAAAAGCATTTCATGCATTCTGATTTAGCTGACTTCTACAAATGAGCTTTATGTCAGAATTCTGAATCTGAAACTAAATGAAATACTTGTCGGGCTTCTTGGTTAATTTGAGCCAAAACAAAGCATATTGGTACAGAGTTTTTAGTCTTAACAAAGTAAAGCCCTACAGCCTGTTACTGCCCATTCGCTGTCTGTTCTGAGAATATTTGTGAGATAACTTTCATAAGCGTTTTCAGAAATACCATGAAGACAAAAGAACTGTGTATATCTTTGTAAATTTAGAAGAATTCAGTTGGTTGCTTCCATGTGGCCCATCATATGTTTCATAAGAGCATGTCTACTTCTTTAAAAATGTGATGAACCCTCTGGAAAAGACATTTTGGTAGAATATCAGTCTATTCTGTATATCGTGTCAGAGGCATCTGATTTCACTATCTCAAAATCCCTGCTTCCACGAAAGGCTAGCAGAGACATGCTTCAGGTTACAATTCATCAAATAATTTTTACACAAGGAATTAGAAGTATTATTTCAGGGTAAAAGTTGATAGAGCAATACTGGAAATAGAATGTTAGCTATCAGTAATTAATAAAAATAAGGTCTGATCTAGTAAGCGTAGCAACAGAAAAGACAGGAGAGAAGGAATTTCTTAGTTAACAGAATTATCGTGAAATATGTTTAATCAACACAAAATGTGATTGCTTAGGAATTGTTTTTATTACTGGACATTTGCAAACAGTTTCAACCATTTTTTTTTTCCCCAAAAAAAATATCTGTGGTTCATGTGAACACCAGGCAAAATATGTGCAGCTTCTAAATGCATGGTGCAATTTCTTTACCAGTTTGTCTGAATAGGTGCCATGGAAAGGGACATGTCATCTTGTCTTTTTTTTTTCATACTTTCACCAAACTCTCACAATAGTCAGCTCTGCTCCCTGTTTCACCATCACTAGAAAGAAGGTCAGCAGTTTCAATGTGAAACAGTGAAAACTCCAGACAACTAAAGGGCAATTTTTATGTGTCAGGATGGGCTGATTATTTCTGTGCCTGTGTTGCTGGGTTTTGTTGTTTTGTTTTGGTTTGGTTTGCTTTGCTTTGCTTTTTTTGGAGGGAGGGTGTGGTTTTTGTTTGTTTGTTTTTTGCTTGTTTGGTTTTGGGGGTTGTTTTGGGGGTCTTTTGTTTGGGTTGTTGGGTTTTTTGTGGGTTTTTTGTTCTTGTTTAGTTTGGGGGTTTTGTTTACTTTTAATTAAAAATTTAAGACCTGCATTTCAATTAAAATATCTAGATTTATTTCCATGCATCATCTTCTCTTTTCTGGCCCCTACAAACTACCCATGTTTTCTGATTGCATCAAGTTTAACTCACTGCAGAAAACTAAATACTGCTGTTGAGTGTGATGCAGCACATATACTGATGGAGGCAAGATAGGCAGAGAACTGTGAACAAGTTGATTTTGTTAGGGTCATGGGGAGTTTGTGCATTAAGTTGTTAGCACGGTGCCTTACAGTGGGGATAGAGACTCCACAGACCCTCACTCCTGTTTTAAAACCTTGCCACTTGGTTCCAGCTGGTACAGGCTGTATGTTAGGTGCTCTATTTGAAGGCATTCGGACACATTTCCTGGTCAGCTTGCTGAACCCTCGGGCAGTACCCCACATCCACCCTTAGCATGTGGTCAAGGAATGGGGTGCAGAGGAACCCTTCTGCTGCCACTACTCTCTTCCCTCCCTTGTTAGCCTAGTGAGCACCAGGTAGATTTTGGTCCCATTTAAATTTTTGCTTTCTCTGCTCTGCAACCAGCACCTCTCTAGCATTTGTAATTTTGATTATTTCTGTTTCTCGGGGGCATTTTCTCCTATGTCATTTGTTCAGTTTTCCACTTATATCCAAGAGAATATACTTCAGATTTTTACACACACCTCACTAAATATTTTTGTATACAATATGATTGCATTAGATTGTTTGTTTACTTTCACCTCTTTCTATTGTGGCAATATTTTTACACTGCATTTATTAACTGTTAGCTAAATATATGAATGTCTTCAAGAAAATACACATCTATATTGTATCTATGTCTCTATTGTATGAATTAGTAAACTAGTCTGGATAAACCATCTTCTGACTACCAGTATATATAAAAAGGATTAAAAGGCTCTGTACATTTATATTATTTGTTGATTCAATAAAATGTCACATTATCTCTCTTACAGCATTAAGAAATAAAGTTGCATGGACCTAGTTTTGAAAACAGATCCTTTCTTGAAGATAAAAGAAAGGAAGTATGTGTGTTTTATATATGTAATATTTTGTTCCTAAATTTTATTATACCAAAAAATTGCTGCTGATGCACACTGTGGCAGCTGGAGTGTCTGCACTCTTCTCTTAAAGCTACCAGTGCAGAGTTGAGAAAAAAATCCTCAATTAAATTTTAAGAAGACAATTTAACAATTGTTAAATTTTCAAGATGAATTTGTATGTCTCTTTTAGAAGCAAATTAGCAACCATTGTAGCTCTTGTGTGGGATTCTGTAGCTGATTTTGTAGTATGTATCCCAAAACCACATCTGAATTAGAGGGCAGCTTGCTGTATGGAAATGGTATAATGGGTATATCAGAAGCCTGAGCATATCTTGTTCACCCTACCCCCCAACTGTATGGTTTATGTACATAAACTTGAGAGAGTAGGTTTCTTTCTGAGTCTATAAGAAAAATCCTGAAGTAGATAATCATCTGTCACTTGCAGTAAGTCCACCTGCAGAGACACCTCTACTTGTAGCAGATACAGGAAGATATTACTTGTCTAGTGAAAGGATTCCTGTCTTTTCAGAGGATGCTAGGGAGCTCCTCTACTGCTATGATTTGAATTAGGCAGCCCTACAGTCAAGGCAGGTATTTGAAGTGCTTCCTTGTCTTTAGTAGTACCAGGATTTTCAGAATTGCTCAGCAGACAATCAGCCAGTTCCCAAAACGCAGGTCAGTGTTCTCAGACATTTATCCTCCTTGCATAAATGAAAATAGCACAGAGAATGTACTGACAACAGTGAAACCCCTGTCCTGCAGTGGGAAGCAGGTAAGGGATTCTGCCTCCAGCAACCGTTTGTTTCAAAGCAAGCAAACAGCAATACTGTGGTGCTGGAGCTAAGGGAAGGTGCTTTCTGAAACACTTGCAGTTGGCAAAGATCTGTGAGATACCTCAGCAGCCTCTCAGTGTATCAGTGTTTGCTTTAAGCACAGCCTGTACAGTGAAAGCCCCTTCCTACTGGGGAGAGTGTGAAAGAATGCAGCACCTCTAAAGTACGTGTTTCACCCTCATTTCGCCCCTCCTGAAGTGAGGAAAAAAAACTAATGTTTTGCTGGTGTTATCTTCAAGGGGTGGCTTTGTGAGCTGTTACGTTGGAAAGAAGATCCCTCACCAGAGAACAGGACCCTCTGGGAGAATCTCTCCATGATCCGAAGGTTCCTCAGTCTTCCTCAGCCTGAACGTGATGCCATTTATGAACAAGAAAGCAATGCAGTTCATCACCATGGTGACAGGCCTTCCCACATTATCCATGTGCCAGCAGAACAGATTCAGGTTAGTTTACCTTGGCCAATCCCACAGAGCATTAAGTAAATAAAGCTTTAAATGAAGCAAAGGAAATTAGTGTTTCTTTCCTCCCAGCCAGGCTAAATGCAGGTCTCCCAGTACAAGAGCACGCTGCTGTCCACCACCGGAGTTCAAAGGAGAGCATGTGACCACCTATAATTTTGTTTGGGTTAGATGGTGCAGAGGCAGCTATGTGTGGGGCAGGGTGAGCCTCCATGCTGGCTCTCCCTGGCAGAACAGACAGCAAGACCAACAGGCAGGGGTGTTTGGCACTGGTTGTCAAAATCCTTACCAGCAAAGCAGGAGGACCTTCTTGTCCTGCTGCTCAAAAGCTCAACTCAAACCAGGTAGGAATGAAGGGAAGAGGATTCCTCATTCCGCTTTATCCACAGTTGAGGCTGGGGTGAGTCAATGTTCGTTTGTTTTTCCTTCAGAGCCCCTCTCCCACCATCCTTGGGAAAGGAGAGCATAGAGGCGCTTTCTTACCAGGCCTGCTGACCACTGGACCTTGGCTGGGTGCTGCTCCTCAGGTGAGCTGGCACAAGGGCACTGTGTCAGGGAGAGAGAAGAGGGATGTAGGACCCATGCCACTGGGCTTGGAAACAGCTATGCTCTGCTCTGGGGCATTGCTGGTGGTGCCCCGTCCTCCAGAGCGGAGCACACCCTTTGCTTGCACTGCCACTGCAAACTGGAAGCTTCACTGGCTGTTCTGCCAAGTACCGTAGCCCAGTCATATGGACTGCTGTCTCTCTGAGCTGGGGACTTTTTAATCCCTTCTCACAAAAGACCTGAGGTCAGCTGTTTAACTGCTCCCTCTTAAGGGTAGATATTAACCCATGCTTTCCAACCTCAGTTGAGACCCACGGTATCATTTGTATTACCTATACAGAAAAATATTACAAAGCTAGGAAGGATAGAGTTATCTCGCAGCCAGAAACAACATGAGTATATATTAAAGATAAAGCAAACTGAATAAGACAATCCCTAAGGATATCAAGTACTAAAATAATTGTGAAAGCCTGGAAACTTGCTGTTTGATTTAGCCGAAGGAGAAAGATCTATATTGAGTAATAAAGCAGCACTTGTTTGAAAATGTACATTGTTTTTAATAAAATCGCTTCTTAAAGGGATAAAAGGCAAAGCTTATGCAGAGTATAAACATTCAGCCACTCTGCCACTTACTTAGATTTTCTTGCCTTGTTGATGAAACTTGTGTGTTTGATCTCGCAAATATTATTCACACAAGCCGTTGCATTGTAATCTCTTAATATGACTTGTAAGAGTGAGGATTGGGAGACTGGGCCTGAGTTTTGTCTCTGCTCTTCTACATAGCAGTTGTAGATGCATAAATATGTAGCTAAGACACAAGTTTTCAAGCTGTATATATAAAGCCTTCAGTCTTATAAGAATATAATGTGCCGAGAGTAGTCTTGAATCTCTTTGGGATTGAAGCCTTGAATGGGACTGCACACAGACCATAAAACATGAAAGGATGTGAATAGGGATGAGGCAAGAGCCTTAATTCCACTGGCATTTGTGTCAGATCTTACAGTAAGATCATCACTTAAAGCATTGCTTCTAAACCAGGTGTTGAAACCTGTGCGAAGTCTCTACAACCACAAGTGCACTGCAAAGTGAGCAGAATTATAATTCCTCCAATACTTACAACACTATTTGTACAGTATTTTGTTCTTCTTATGATCTCCAACTGGGCTGCAACTGTAAGCTTGGAAACCCCTACCATCACACAAAAAAATTGTTGAGGGGAGACTCACAAAGGGAAATTAAATGTAGTGATTGCAACTGCTTGTTTTGCTGCTGTTGTTTTTTAATAATAACTGGTAGTTTGTACCATATGACAAGAGATTTGCTGATCCAAAATACCTTGCTAACCAGTGCTTCCTGTGCTGTGAAGCAAAGAATTGTCAACAAAATCAGTAGCTGATAAATTTACTTCTGATTTCAAACATGATCTTGTAGTGTGCTGTATTCTGGTGGTAGCTGAGAAAAGCATTTCTTTCCCTAGGGCTCAATGCTTCACCTTTTAAGAATGTTTCTGAATCCATGCTTGCAAAACTTCATTTTAAACTCTTGTTAATTATTTACATCATGATTTGCTTTATCTTATTCTTCTGATGTGCACACTGGCTCATTTTTATTGCCTGAGTTTTTTGGAATGCAGCATGTTCCCTTCTAATAATAACAGTGCAACTTACTTAGAACTTTGAGTCTTAGTGCTTTATAAATATTAACTAAATAATCACAGCACAAACACAGAAGCAGGTAAATGTATTTGTTTCCTGTATATACATTGGGATACTTGAACACAGGCAAGGCAGACCCTCTTTGAAACTACAGGCAAGAGAGGTCAGAGCCTCAAGGGGAAATACAAATATCCCACCTTCAGATCCCTTTGTCCTTGCTGAGGCTGGGTTTGACAGCATGACATTAGGCACTTCCAGCTAACACATTCTGTTGTAATGTTTACAAGTTTGACAAGACTTCAGTTCACACCAAGGTCAGATTACCAGTGAAATATTTCCACTCTTAGCTAAAATGCTCTCCTTCTCCCCAGTCCCGCAGTCCCTTAGTCTAGCTATTGCTAGAGATTTGCAGCCCTTGTTTTTGGGCAGCAGCTGTTGCTGCTGCTGGCAGAGCTCCTGTTCATTTGCCCTCATCTGGCACTTTTCTCACTTTGCCCTCGCTACAGTTCTGGCTAAGCTGGTCAAGTTAATCCTACACTATGTCACCTACTTAGCATTTTGCCTTCTCTGCATTTGACTCATGGAGCATGTTCATTAAAATCTGTCAGCTATCTGCATCGATGTCACATAGGCGTTTTCAATCAGACAAAGCCAGAGTTTTCCTTCCACCTCTCTGTCACACTTCCCCTTTATCCCCTTTATCCTCTGCTCACACACAGACAGACACTTGTGAGGTATGCAGAGTTACTAACCCATATTTTAATTCAGGTTCAGCAATAATGGATCTTTTTTGTTTGGTTGGTTTGGTTTTTGTTCTTTAAACTCACTAAGCCTTTGTTTATAGCTTTGCAATACCCCCACACATACACCTTGGATTTTCTTGGTAGCATAACATGTAAGCAAGAGTACATGTAAAAAAAAAATCACTGTGCTTTGTTTTGCAGCAGCAGCAGCAGCAACAACAACAGCAGCAGCAACAGCAGCAGCAGCCAGGTCCCAGACTACCCCCAAGGCAACCGACAGTAGCATCACCAGCTGAATCTGAGGATGAAAATCGTCAGAAACCCCGACCGCGAACAAAGATTTCTGTTGAAGCCCTAGGGATCCTACAGAGTTTCATACAAGATGTAGGCCTGTATCCAGATGAAGAAGCAATCCAGACTCTCTCTGCTCAGCTCGACCTGCCCAAGTACACCATTATCAAGTTCTTTCAGAACCAGCGATATTATCTCAAGCACCATGGGAAGCTGAAGGACAATTCTGGTTTGGAGGTGGATGTTGCAGAGTACAAGGAAGAAGAATTGCTCAAGGATTTAGAAGACAGCATCCAAGACAAAAATGCAAACACGCTTTTTTCAGTTAAACTAGAAGAAGAGTTATCGGTAGAAGGGAACACAGAGATTAATGCTGAATTGAAAGACTGATCTAAAAGTATTATTTTATTTCAACAGTGCCACTGGTATTTACTAATGAAATGAAAATTCCATCTTGTGTTCTGTCATAAAACCTTTATTATTCATTGTTTGGCCAATGAATCTTCCAAAACTTGCACAAAAGTTGAAAAAAGGATAATGCAGACTGCACTAGATGTTTTACTCTGTTTTACAAACTGCTTCGCAGCAACAGATGAAGCATTGAGGATTGTTTGATATTAATTTGTGTTCACTGGATACACTGTGAGTGTACCCAATAAGCATGATACCAGTGATTTTGATTCTGGAGCCTTCAGACAAGCATTACAACTTTTGTGATTTACTGTTTTTCGTTTCTGTTCTGTTCTTGTTTTTTAATTATTACTGTAGCACTCCACACTTGATCTTTGGAAACTCACATTTATTTAAAAAAATGAAATAAAAAGAGTTTGTTACTCTTGTACTATTGTATGTTACAAAAGAACTATAGACTGTGGAATGCAGTTTAAAGATAACATATGCCAACAAATGCCTTGTATTATATGGCACTGCCGTAATTCAGATTTGTTTTCTTTTGGAAATAAAGGTCACTGTATTTTTTTTTTCCATTCTTATTGTTACATGGTTTTAAAGAAAATGAAAAAGAAAATGTGAAACACAATTTAGTCCTCATTATTTATTTGTAGATCCTGCAGCATCATGTTGTAATTAATTTTTTTGGAAGTTTCCGTTAAATGTAATATTGCTTCTCTTGTTATCATACTGATTTTTTTTTCTATTTATAAATGTATTTTGATGGGCAGTAAAACAAAGTGTCTTAAAAGTTTTAAATAGAGAAAATGTGCTTTACACAGTTGCCTATAAAAAGTGCTCTATGTTATCCAAGCAATTCATACTATAAGCTTCACTCTTATTGTTGTATGCAATTTTTACTATCATGCAAATAAGCTTAGGTAAATAAAACTAATAGATCACCTTAGAAACTTATGCAATTAATGTGAAAATAATTGATGTTTGCAATGTGTCTTCCTTTGGTTTACAATCAATTTTAAAGCTACAGCTGTATAAATTTTCTGTATAAAGGTGTATTTCTTTTTTATGAGTTTATTGCTATGAAAACACCAGTTATTTTGTTACAGCTGGCTGTTTTTATAAGTGTATCACAATTTTCTTTATGCAGAAATGTTCTGACTAGGAGTGGTTATTGACTGTAACTACACAATTAAAATTGTTTGTATGGTATGATATGGCAGGGTTTGTCTGCGTATGTGTGTATCTGGGAGGAATAACTTGTTCTTAGTGCACATTGTACCTTCTTGCCACCACTTTGAAGATGACGTTTCAATTGTTCTCCTTTAAAATCACAGGCAGATTTTCTTTAATGACCTCCTTAAAATTTGAATTTAGATAACATGCTTCAAAAGGAAACCCAGTTTGGTTATGAAAATCATAACCTGTCTTTTCTTGGTTTAAAAACTTGCCTGCCCAACAGAGATAGCAGGATATTATTGAGTCAAAAGGCTATCAGGCATAAACATATTTACAGTTCCTGGCAGTAATGCACTTATAATGATTTTATTTTACACTAGAATTATGCTAACACTATTCCTTGCACTAATGTATAAATATTAAAAAAAAAAAAAACAAAACATTAACAGTCACAAAGTAAATAGGAAAGATGGGCTTTGCACATAGTGGTCCCCTTCTAGGAAAGATTATTTTTCCTGATTGTTAATAAGGTTGTCGATAAAGCCATAACAGTTGGTGAGCTCTGAATTTATGCAGGGCTCATGTCTAGGCCAAAGAAGAGTCTGCAGCTAGAAGTTGTGGAGCACACACTGTTGTTCTACTTTTCCTAGGAGGGAAATAGCTTGCACCTGGTACGATTCAGCATTCAAATTCAGCACAGTTCTTCTAAAATGACTGAAAGTTTGCAAAACTCCAGTTTCAAAGGCACAAACAATTCTTAGGTTGCAGCAAATTTCTCACTTAGTTTTATTAGTGTCTTTAGGAAGACATACATTAGGCAACAAAGCAGGTTTTCATTCCACGCATTCAAAACTGCCGCAGGTTGCCCAGGTGCTCTGTCTCAGTGCCCTTGGGGTTCATTGAGCAGCTCCTAACTGCAGCACCTCTTGGCTGCTTCCAGGACTCTGTTGGGGCTGCACCATTATTTGGGCTTGGGAACCAGTCCATTTAAAAGAGATGAGACTTAATACCACTCTGGGATGGAAACAAGCCTTAGGAGGGACCAGGATGTGCAATTTGGCATTCCATTCCAAGGGAAAGACAATCAGTGCCCTTGCTTATGGGGGAGTTGTAGTAATTATAAAGCTATTGATAGCCCAAATCAATGCTGGTTGCAAAAGGGCAAAACCTAAGCCTAGTCCAGGGAGTCCACTGTGATCATCCTTGGATTTCTTCACTTATTTCAAATGGGATCATCGTTTCATACAGCCAGGCAGCCATGCAGAGCCAGGACAGATTCCTGTTCACAGCTGTGAGAGAGGATGAAAGGTAGCCCAGGTAGTGCAAGCTGATTTGACATGCAGGATGATACCACTGGCACCCTTGGACTGGCTGAAGTGCCAAGTGACCATTACAATAGGGCTGCTCAAGAGGAAAAAAAAAAAAAAGAATACACTTTGAAATTAATATGTGTGCCAATGCAGGGTAGGAGGGAAGGTGAAGAAAGACCTTCCTGGAATATACTCCTCTTCATGCAAAAAGCTAATACAGCACTCCTAATACCAGAAACAGGGCAAAATGTCCAACATGCTACAAAAACATAAGAAGAAATGTTTATAAAATTGTCTTTCCTATTTTGAAAGCAATTTCCTTTTATTCTTTTTAGTTTTATGGGTGCTGAAGTGGAGGCCATGTGTGGTTGCAGATGGTTATTATAGTTGTTTCTTTTCCGTTATCTTGTTCTTTCTCCTAGCATAGCTGAGGTTATCTTCCAAGTAGTTCAGCCTCTGTAGTCACATATTGCCTGCACAGAGGTTTGAATCATTGCCTTTTTGTGTCCCAGTGAGTGGCCTGCAAGTTCATTCTTCTAACTTAGCCTAAGTGGCCAAAACCATTTTTGTTAAATCCTTAGTAGCATTTTCAAAGGTGATATGGGTATGAAGGATCCCAGCTTTATGCAGATGTGAGACATTTATGCTGTTCAGAGTTAAGCCACTGCAAGCATGTGCACCTTGACTCATGGACCAGACTACCTACAAAATTGGCTTATGTCTTTTTCTGTTCCTTTTTCCATTTCTGCAAAGATTAAGAAATCAAACTGGACTTCTGTAATAAAGAACACAAATTTAGACAACAGAACACTGTTAGTTGGCAAGTTGTTAGTAAAACTCAGTGAGTAGGACTTCACTGCAAATGCATGAAATTATTATTTTGTGTATACTTAAGAAAGTACAGAGAAAGAGTATAGCTTACTAGAAATAGAATTTAAGCTGAAATGAAGTCTGAGTACCTAAAAAAGATGAAAACGGGTGGGAATGGCAGGACTTACTTTCTGTTATGAAACTGAAGTTTTGCCATGTTTTATGGTGTTTGCTATTAAAAGTGGAGTATTTTTACTCCCTGCTGATTCCCATTAATCTATATTTAACTGACAAGATATATGTGTATATACTAGAGTGCCCAGTGTGAGCTTTTCAAGCCTGAAAGAAAATCAAAGAGGCCCAATATTCTAAGCCCATGGCTTGGGGACAGGTTCAAACCCCAGTCATACATACAAAAGTTGCTTCTTGTTACAAAGACTCCCTAACCTACAATGCAGGATTTTGGACTGGTGTCTTGTATAGATATTTTCAATTGGTCAGACGATGCAGAAGAAAAGTCCACATTTTAAAGTAAATCATTCCACTTAATTTTTTTCTTTAAGTTGGGAAGGTGCAAATGGAGAAAGAAGGCAAGGTTCCCCCAGACCAGTGGGTTTGTTTCAGTGATTTATTAAGTCAGTACTTTGGTTGTGTGCTGGGAAGCATCAAACATTGCTGAGTTCACTTGCCAAAGCAAATGCCCCATATGTTAAGAGCAGTATAAATTAGATACTACAGAAGATCTACTTGAATATCAAGTATTAGCAATTCTGCTTAACTTATTGTACTTGAGCTTTGATGTTGGGCACATTGCAGAGACCAAAGGTATTTTGATTTTTACATAATGATTTATACTGTGCTTTGAATAAGAGTCCCATGGCAAAGGAGGGATATAAATACACTCCCAGGTCTTTTTTTGCACACAGATGTAATTTTAGTTTGGCCTCCTCACAGTACCTTGTGTCCACACAGTTCTTTTACTACAACAAATGAGCTAATAATTCAAACTGCAATAAGTGATCCTCCTTGGAGCAAGAGTAGAGCTACTTGGCAGCGAGTTTGTTTGCTTTCAGGTTCATACGGGAGTCTTCCCTCCTGCTCTGCTGCTGGCATCCTTCCCACTATCCCACTCTGCATTGTTTCACATTGGCTTGGCCTTCTCTGCCTTCCTGCCCTAGGTCATCTTGCCCAGATTTCATCTCCCCCAGTTGCATGCTAGCACTCACTTATATGTGCCACAGTTTAGCGTGAAGCAGCAAGTCCTGTATGTGTCTGATGTCACCTACCCTTTATCATCTACACTGTGAGCCCTGAGGATTTGCTAGAATAGACCATTTGGCATGGGAAAGAAAGTGACAACTGGAGCAAACGCACTGGCAGATAAGTAGTTTCTGAGATGATGGAGTAGAGGGGGCAAGGGGACATGCATCCCAGAGGGAAGCAGGAAAAAGAAAGAGGAAAGTGCCAAAGATGGGAGCATTGGTAAAGTCACAATAGCTACCCTTGCATGGATGAACAGGCTCTTTTTGCAAGCTGTGCTAAAGCAATACCCAGAAATACTTCGAGGTACTGCCAAGACTCCATGGAAAGTATTTCTGTCCTGAAATGGTACAACCGTCTCCAATCATGGGATTTGCCTTGGCAGACAATATTTGGGATAACACAAAAGCCTCCTCAGCTGTCCTCAGCTGGCAAAAGAGGTCCCCTAACTGTCCTCTGGTACTGTCCCTGTGTGTAGAACATGCAGGATTCTTTTTGTCAGCTGCAGTCTAACAGCAACCATGGCAGATGCTGTTAAGGCTCTCTTTCCAGATTACTTGCTTACCCACATAATGTGCTAAAGCAACATCCAGACTGTAAACCAGGATCACATCCAACCACAGGCAGTATGTTTTCAGACTTGAGCTTACTTTTCTGAACTGTCTCCTATAGCCCCACTCCTCCTCAGACCAGATGTGCAGGGGAGTTAAAAAAAAATTAAAATGTATTGTATGGCCCAGATGTTTATCACAGTTCAAGATAATAGGAAAAAAAGCATGACCTCTGTGGGTGCCCAGATTTCTATAAGCTCACACACAATTCTGAGGTTTCGGAGCAAGTAAGTTGCCCCAAGAAGGTTCAGAGAGAGAATTCATACTGCTATAGTTATCTTAAAGAATCAGTTGCAATGATTTGAAATTGTTGAGGCCAGAGAAATTCATGCAAATTCCTACAAACTTAGCAGGACACTTTCTCCAAGAACAGAATGTAAAGAAGAGAGCACTGGAGTTCTTATTCTCATTACAAAATAAACAGTCATTGCAGGAGCAGCCTTAAAGACGTTGCTCTTCCACACCCCTATTACAGCAGGAGACCATCCAGATCACTGGCAGCACTACCCACAGCGTGTGTCCCTTCTTGCCCCATCTTGAGGGGGCTCTCCTGCATGAGGCATGCCTTAAAATGGCTTAACTCTTTAGTCTCCCATCATCAACCTAAACACAGCCTTTCATCAGCAGTTGATGTTTTTACCCAGAAAAATTAGGGTGTCTTTTCACAAGAGTAGGAAAAGTGATTTCTTATCATTATCAGCATGACAGCTTGGACTGTGAAATAAGTACAGGTGTTGTTGTTGGCTGGCCTTAGCAGGCAAGATTTTATATCCCCAGCCTAATAACAATTTAATATCAGCTGAGAGTTTAAAGGAGATAGAAAAGGAGAAAAGGTGAGAAGAAGTATCTAGATAAAAACTTACTGGGGGCAGTCATGCCTAGAGGTGACTGGAGAATTGCAAGACAAGTTTAAATTGAAGGGGACCTGAGCTAGCCACCAGAGAAAACTAAAAGGAGCACTTTGTGGTTCACATACTGGATACCCTGCAAAAATGTGGAAAGAGTGAATGGAGTTGTTTCAGAGGAAAGACTAACTGGAGAAGGCTTAGAAAAAGGTAATGACAACTTGCTGCTCTAGCAAATACCTGCAAAATCGTGTGGTGCATGGAAGGTGAATACCCAAACAAAATTTACATTTCTTGTAACACAACTAGCTGTGATGTTAAAATTATCACCTACCAGGATTACAAAAACAGCAAAAGGGAGCAGTTGCAACTGCTGCAGTCACTTCTATACATTCCCCTTCATATTAAAAGCACAAAGGGCTTAAAAAAGTTCAAGGAATTTGTGAAAGCTAAGGGTTGATCTGACCTTCTTTTAAAGAGGCCATGGACTGCTTTCCCCTCCATAGTGCAGGACAACATGTGAAGATTGCACTGAACTGTTGTATTTCTGTGACCCACTGATGGTATCCATGTGAGTAGTGTCTGGCATACAGCCAGAGACAGGGTTGCTTTGAGTCCTCCATAGTCACAAAGGAGATGAATTTGAATGGACTGAAATGTGCACTGTGTTCTTGGTCAGGTATGCTAAATACAGTTAGTGTGTTTTATTTCCTATCTTGTTCATAACCAGATTTTAAAACACATGATCTGAATAATTTCATTGAGGAGCAAGTCACCTCATATTTACAAAACATTCCCTCAGCATAAAAATTTATACCCAAATCATTTTTGCCATTGACATGGTACCAGTGCAGCCACTGTTCATAACTATGCTCTTAGCTGCAGCAAGAGTAAAGTAAGGCTCTTTTGACCCCATTCACCTGCGCAAGAACTGCGCCATTCTTTATTACATGGTAACACCTTTCTTTCAACTTCCATTTTAGCTGACCTTCCTTTAGCTGAACTTCCAGGTTTAGCTGACTTGATCCTTTCTCTTCTTCAAAAGCCCACTGGGAAGGTTCACACCAAGGAAAGGAGAAGACTTCAGGGATGACTGAAAACTAACCAACCAAGATGTATATATTTACATCATCCCCTCATGAAGCATCACTCCCAGTCTTCTTAGGGTGCATTATAGGATGACTGGGAGAAGAATGACAGGAATGTACTGGTCTGATCCCAGGTCTCCTCCAGTTTTCACTGGGCTTTCTGCAGCACACTCGGGATCAATGAGCAGAGTGATGGTCACTGCAGCACAGTGTACCTCCCCAGGGCACCACATAGCACATGAGCCTGACACCACTTGCAAGCACACTGTTGGACAAAAAAAAGCACCGTGGGAAAGCAGATCAAAGCAATGTGATTGCATTTCACATTTGATACAGCTCATTCCTGAAGCCAGGGTGAATAGCCTAATCCAATGTATCATTCCTGTGCAGGCAGACCCTCGGGCTGTCATCGTGTCCCATGGAGCACTGCTCCAGCATGTGGCATCTGCCACTGTCTGCTCTAGGGCTTGGCTTCAGATTGCCCTCCTCCTTTCCATCTCCTTTTGGGAGATGTTTTGCACAAACTTCGAAGGCCAAAACTCAGGCTGTTTCAGGCCCTTCAGGACATTTAGTCACCTGCCACTTCCTGCCCTACTTGATCTTTGTTCCACACTCCTGACCTTTAAAGATGCAAAGGGGCAGATTTCCAGCAATTTAACTTCAATTTTGCTTGCTTCTTATTTTTGCAATTATAAGTCTATCTGCTAACCCATTGTCTCCCCTGTTTAATCAATACATCAGCTGTTGATCACAAACACTGCCAGACAGCTAGTAGATGGGACATTTATTCTCACAATTAAGTCCAGACTTTCAAGTCCAGACTTTCAACCCACCAGGTCCAGCATGGAGCAGCTGCAAGAGCTCTGAGTAGCAGCTGCCCCTTTTCTACTGCAGCTGCTGAGCCACTTTCCTGATGGTCTCTGGCTACTTTGCTAGGGCAAGGGGAAAAGCTACTTTCTTTTATAGACATCATAATAAAAACCTTAAGCTTCTGCTGCTGTAAGAAAGGATGTGAAATACCACATCCAGTTCCCACCCAATGCAAAGTAAACTTGTCCAGTTCTACCCTTCACACAGCCAGCAAATGACTAAGACACTCAAGACCTGACAGAGAAGTTTTCTGTCAGTTTTAGTACCTCAGCTTGTTAAATAGGCACAGGGGCAGACGTTCCTACAACCTAAAGATGTCTGGAGCAGTCTTAGACTCAGGATCCTACAGCCCCTGGCTTCCAACTTATTTGCTGAACAAGAATCTAGAACAGGCATTTTCAAACTTACCTCCTGATCTTCAGTTTGCTTTAGCAAACCCACTGGAATAATGTCAAGAGGAAAAACAAAGGAGGAAACATGCCACAAGTCATAAATACTTATTCTGATGGGAAGATCAAGAAATTTGATGCCAATCTTCACACTTTTGGGCACTGAACCTCTTCATCTCACTTCTCAAGGATAAGACTGTGCCTGGGAAATAAAAAGTGTGTGGGCAAAACACTCATTCACCTGAGCTCTCCATTCTGCTGTGGTCCCACAGAGGTCAAGGGCAACCAAGCACAACATGAAACAGCTTTTGTATTGTTCTGACTTATGGTAGAAATTGGCCTTATATTCACCTCACAATGAGACTCAGGCTAAAACTGTGATTTAAGGCCATACTACCCCACACTTCTTTAGTTTTGCTGCAAGCACTGCTCATCAGTATCAAACCATCTGTACCAGTGTAGTTTAGGGCTGTGAAGTTACAGCTGCTAAGTGTTACTGCTGCTAGTGAGAAATTGTATGCAATGTGAAAGATGAGCAGATGTAACTGCAGATTTCTGTCTGGACATGTGTTTGGTCTTCTATCCACTTCTTCAACACTGGCAGGCAGAATGGAGGGCATTTCTGACATCAAGGGAATTCCCTCTTTTTGCTGGTATCTCCTTCCTGGGCTCTATGATAGCCTAGCTCGTGTGATTCATTAAGGGAAAGCAAGGCAAAAAGTGAATTCATAGCTGCATCTCCAGTCCTTTCACAATACCTGAACATGAGTTATAGGGCTGCCTATAGGGAATTTATGCTGACTTTTCTCCAATGTTCACATTCAGATGTGCAATCAACAGTTATATCAAGGCATATTGTTGCCCCACAGAGGGATTCCTTCCAGCAGGTATGTGAAAGGGTCCTTCAGCCCAGCATAATGATTCGAGCCACTGGGTCTGTGTAACTGTGTTAATGGCCCAGCACTGATACTGTGCTAAGAGACCAGCAACAGAGATAAGTGAAGAACAACAGAGACAAGCAAGGAAGAGCACAGTAGAGAAAACATGTGAATGGGAAGGATTGCCTTGATACTGAAAAAATGGAAGAAGCAATAGAGGAGGGAAACAGGAAATTAAAGGCAGATGACTAAAATATATGCTAATGGTGGCAAAATGTCCCACCCCTCATCTATAATCATTTTTTTCCAGTATTTCCTCCCTGATTTACCTGTTTTTCACTTAGCTGCTAGGAACCAATTAGAAGCTATTTCCTCCCCAGTGAAGGGAGTGTTTTAAACTTTGATGGACTTGGATTTTTCTAAGTTCTTTTTCTTTCTTTCTTTTGGGCTCACAGGCATAATGTTTATCTCATCCATACATGGGAAGAGGGGGAGGAATGGGTAAGCTTGACTTGTGCTAACTGTTCGCAACAGTTGTTTAATTTTTTGCAACATGCACCCGAGTATCATGAGACTGAGCAAAACATAAATAAATATGCTCTTTGGAAACCCCATACATCTTTATGGCCTACAATACCTTCAAATCATGGGAAAACACATGTTTGTTTGTTTGTTTTTATGAAAGAGATTTTGGTGGCAATGCTACCTCCCATTGCTGTAAACAAGGTCAGGAGGCCAAAATTAGTCTGTCCTATTTTGCACAAAATAGTCAACAACTTAAGATGTTTTTGCAATAATCAGAAAATTATTGACCGGTGTCAACACCCCCTTTCTGATAAACTGTTGAAATGTTAATATTCTTGGCAAAATTGTTTTTGCTCTAATTACTGTATCCATCTGCTCTATAAGATTGATTATACTGTGAGAATGTTTGTTCTCTTGTCTCCTGCAATGATGGGCCTCTCCTTGGCGCAGAAATAGTCCTGCCTCATCTTTACACAGAGACGGATGTGCAACAGAAACCAAACCAACACTCAGCCCCAGTGAAGCTGAATAAAAATTCCTTGAAGGAGTTAGTTCAATAGATACTAACTGGCTCTTTGATGGACCATCAATTGGAAAACTATAGCCTTGGCCTGGATGAAAACAGCTGGCCTTTGTCCATCACAGGATATTGATGACCAGGAAGGCCATAAATTCTGGCATACCAGCAGTGTTACTGATTCATCGGAGAAGTTTGGCTAGTTGGTGACGCCAGGCTCGCCCGCCCCACACACCCCCCCCAGCCCCCCCAACCCCAGCGAGGC
>JBAFWW010039083.1:15711-28569 GCA_036873685.1 Agapornis canus
GTTTAAGTTTGAACCCATTACCCCTTGTCCTGTCACTACAGTCCCTAATGAACAGTCCCTCTCCAGCATCCCTATAGGCCCCCTTCAGTTACTGGAAGCTGATATAAGGTCTCCGCGCAACCTTCTCTTCTCCAGGCTGAACAGCCCCAGCTTTCTCAGCCTGTCTCCATACAGGAGATGTTCCAGGCGTGGTCATCCTCGTGGCCTCCTCTGGACTTGTTCCAACAGTTCCATGTCTTTTTTACGCTGAGGACACCAGAACTGCACACAATGCTCCAAGTTGAGGTCTTACGAGAGCAGAGGGACAGGATCACCTCCATTGGCCTGCTCCTCCTTCACCTCTTTCCATCATGCACATTGGCTCTGGAAATGGGTTCATCAAAAGACTGCATGAGAATTTATTTAAGGGATGTGGCATTCACCACCTTATTGTATGTGTGGATGCCAGCTATTATGCTCATTATGTGTCTGGCAAGCTGTGTGGGCTGTTCCCCACTCTGAATTTGTTCACTGGCAGTAGTACAGCAAGGCTGTTACACTGTCTTCTGTTGGGCTAGAGCATGGTGGGAGTGTGGGAGCACCAGTATGTGTACAGGCTGGGGGAAAGGATATGTAACATGTCCTTTGGTGAATGTGTCCAAGCAGACACAAAGACCTGTATTGTTTTACAGCTCTCTCTTAAGATAAGACCTTGAGAAGGTGATGTAGCATTCATTCAGTACATTGGATGCTTTGAAAAGGTTCCTGAGAGCTTGTTTCCTTTTCTTTTGAAGAGGGAAGCTCAAATAGAAAGGCAACCTAAACCTATTATCTTTCATTAGAATGCATTGGGGTTTTATTGCTTTTATTTCTTGTTTCTGTAGCTGATGTACTTGGTATCACTTAATAATTTCTCTGTTGTAGTAAATTCAGTAATGTTTGTTGTGGCAAGCATTTACTCCCAGCAGTCTTAGTTACATCATCCTAAGCATCTCTAAACAGATTTGTAAGCTGTTAAATTCTCTTCCATGGTAACTACAGATTGTAAAGAAGGACGAGTTCTCCACGAAATGCAACCAGACAGACCACCATCGAATGTCAGGGGGAAGACAAGAGGTATGAGTCCTTTGCCAAGAGTCTGCATTAGGGCTCTTTGTATGTCCCCTTTCTAAAGATAAAGCATTTCTGTCTTACTGAAGCTCTTAGCTAGTGTTGGGGTCAGAGAGGTGGTCTTCAGCCTTCTATCTTCTGTGTATCTGAATATACATGAAAACCCAGGCTGGTAGCTTCTGGCTGATTTATTAGAATCTTTTTTAAGTGAGTAGAATCAACCTGACTTGAATCAAAACTTAAAGTGGTCATGATTGAATAATAGCGGATCTTAGGGAACCTCTTCTGTACTTGCCAAGGTATGATTTAAGGATCCAGTATATTAGGGTCAGTTCAGTATTGCACCTGCAGAATGTCTGGGTGGAGACACCATGTCTTAATCTCAGTGTGTATCGGGGTGTTGGAGCAGGCTGTTAAAGTCCATCCTGTTGAGCAAAAAGCCGTTTCAGGCAGCTCTCTCAGCAGGGTGCTCAGAGGAGCCCCAGCAACTTTTCCTTTCTGTGCTGTGATACCATTCCTGCTTGATAGCAGGAGTATCCAAAGACAGCAATATGCATTGTACGTCCTGCAGCACTCACCAGACACTAATCTCATGGTATTGCTGTCTGTGTAATTAAGATCTATCAGACACAGGCCTAACACAGAGTACCAGCTGCATTTCAATACCGGCTTGTCAGTGGGGCACGTTTCTACTGCTTATCATCTTGGTTGAGGGATTGAAAGCTTCGTTTAATTGTTTATCCTGTGTGTGTGTCAGCTATACCCGGCAAGATAGATTCCTGGCTCAAGCTACATGTTTTAAGGTGCAGGTATAAATGTCAGGATGAAAACCTTCAGCTAATACCTGTTCCAGGTAGTGCTATTTGCTGCCAGCTAGTTAAACTTGACAAATCTGATAAACTTGAGTTGCTTCTAACAAATGCTTTAAAATGTCTGTCTACTAATGGGAAACAGCTGGGTGAAAGGTTTAGTTAAGTGTTTTCTGATTCTGAAGCAGATGAGAAATGCTTCAAAGCACTGTGTTAAATGTGCATGGCATTATGGTAATTGGAGGATCTGGCTTTAGAAGATAAAGCAAGCAGGCTTGGAATATCACTTGGAAGGCTTCTATCTTAGTGTAAGCTGTTATCACTTGTAACTCATGGTAGGGTATTAACTTGTCATAGCTGGTGTAAAAGTACTTTAGGAGATGTTTTCAAAGTACCCTTTGGATTTCGATGCATCAGAATTTAACCTTCTAAATCTTCAGTGCCTTTCAGTAGCTTCCTCCTCTATGTTTAATATGCAGTGGTAGGGCACAGTAGTTGGCTTATGAGTACACAAATGAGCAACTGCAAGGTAAGTTGGGATGTAAAGAAGTAGTAGATCAGCTACTTTGCAGGTAACAGGTGATGCTTATGCTTTTATTCTGAGGAGGTGTATTGGTTCTCCCTGTAATTTATTTGAAATGGCACATGTCTGTTGTGTGGTGTCTGGCAGGTATAGGGCAGTTACCATTATCATTACTTGTTAAGTGTATTTCCAAGGCAGCTCTGTGGCTAGTTACCAAATTCAGCCATGATCCTCTTGTCTGACAGAGTGGTTGATGAGTTGAAGTCATGTTGAGGTGCATCACTGTCACGATTTAAATGCCTTTATCTTCCTCATTTTCTCTTGTGCTGCAGGAATTCCGGACCTGGCTACGGGAAGAGTGGGGTCGAACTCTGGAAGACATCTTCCATGAACACATGCAAGAGCTCATTTTAATGAAGTTCATCTACACCAGCCAATATGAGTAAGGTCACCAGCTTTTTTGAGGAACTGAGGCTGCTGCAACTTGGAGACCACATTGGATCATTTGTTCTGAAGATCATATGCTTGCAATGGGCTTTAACAGCCAGAGGGATGTTGTGTCTCTGCAGGTTCTGTGCAAATACACAGCGAAGCACAGCGCTTTCTCATCATTTCACTGTGTTTTGTTTGGAGACAGAGCAAATACCCATAGTGTCAAGAAGCTATCTGCTCAGTATCCATATTAGTAAGCAATATGTGCTTTGGAGTCTGCTAGGCAGAAATCAGTCAGTCTGGAGAACTTGGTGGGTTTTAAACTGTCACTCCCAGCTTCTAATAGTTGGAACTAGATGATCTTTGAAGTCCCTTCCAACACAAACCATTATATGCTTCTATGATAATAGTAGCTGCCTCACTGTAGCAGGTGTTTAAATATGCTTCACTCTTGGGTTCTCTGGAAATTCCAAGGAGTGAGGAGGTTTACTGTGGTCTTCCTGCTGGAGCCTTATGGTTTGCTGAGTACTGGTAGAGAGAAGGGAGGGAATGCTTGTATAGGTCTAAAGCAAAGTCTGTTAAGCTTGTTTATATTGTGGAAAACACAGAACCCACCTCTCGTCAACATTCCAAAGTTGTCTGGAGGAACAGGCTGCAGACACATTCCTCATGTTGAGAGATTCTTTCTTAACCTCTAACATTTTGATTTTTGCACAGCAACTGCCTGACATACCGACGCATCTACCTCCCTCCTAGTAGCCCTGATGACCTTATAAAACCAGGTCTCTTCAAAGGAACCTATGGGAGCCATGGACTGGAGATTGTCATGCTGAGCTTTCATGGGAAGAAAGCAAAGGGGACTAAAATCACCGTGAGTGCATTTGTCTTTCTCTCAGATGTTTGTTAAAGTATTCTTGATGTAATGGATCCATCGGAGAGGCCTTTGGAAGGTTGTTGTCACCCCAGATCCTGTTGCTTGTGGGGATTGATGCATCAGGTGAATCTTATCACATGCAGAGCAGCTAAAACATGCTGTTCTAAGTTTCTCCTGATGCCACCTGGCTCTGTTTTCCTGTCTTCTCGCTTCCAGTTGCTTTCTGTGAGCAGCTGGTAGCAGGTCACTGGAGATCGCTTACATGTATCTGAGGATTAGGTACCAAATGTTGGCAGCTTTTCACTAAGGCCAGGCTAGTGAGCTCCTTCCTCTCTGCAGGGCGGGATTCTGTCAAAATGCAGTTGCAGCTTTAACTTTCTTTCACCCTTGCAAGTACAGCCTGACTTGTAGTTTTTGACTTAAAATTCTCTTTCTGGGAGGCAAAAGGCAGACATGATGTAGACATCTCAGGGAGCAGCAAACAAAGTCCAAGAGGGTTGGGTTTTTTTTGTTATTGCCAGATTGTTGATTGTAGAATAGGGTGAAGTATGCAGATATCAGATGGTGGACGTGGGGATGATACAGGTCTGAGCTCTGCAGCCAAGCTGTTGTTTTCTGTCTGTAGGGAGATCCCAACATCCCAGCTGGACAGCAGACTGTGGAGATTGACTTGGCACATCCTCTGCACCTGCCTGACGTTGAGAACCTTCATGATTTCAGTGAGCTCTCTCGTATTGTCCTGGAGGTTCAGGAGCAGGTGCGTCGAGAAGAGCAGGAACAGGAACACCAGCAGGAGGAAGAGGAGCCCTCCCAGCCTGCTGCAAAGCCCTTGGGAGGAGAAGGTGCTGAGGGAGACGACACTGCAGGGGGAGCGGAGGGGTCAACCCAGGACAAGGCACCAGCTTCCCAGCCCTTCGTGCTGCCCATAGGAGTCATATCGAGGAATGAAGACTACCCCCGGACCTGCCGAATTTGGTAATGGGGGGTGGTGGGTTTAGAGCCTGATCATGCCAGGCACCTTTTGAGACAGAAGGGGAGGGTGTATCTTCGAGATCTGTTCTGTTATTTGCTTGACTGTTACCTGGATATGGATCTCCCAGACCTTTGTTCTCAGATTTTGTGCTGTCATTCCCCTACCTCCCATGCTGTTGTTTGCTCCCTCTCTTTCTTACCACAGTCATCTGCCATTCTGCTTCCTTGCTAGATGTTTATCCTGTTTCTTCTGAAGCAAGCACCTCTCCCATAACTCACCCACTCCCCTTCTTTTGTATGTTTTGTTTCCCAGAGCTGCCCAGTTTGTGTATTTGAAGACCTGTTCAAGCAGCTTCCCATTCCTGTGTGTGTTGTTTCTGTTCCTTGGCTGTCAGAACACAGTGCTCTGTTGACCCTTCCCTGACCTCTGGTACCTTGAGGCAAGCTCTGGAAGGTGCTGAGCACCCTAAACAGTCAGTACAAGTATGCAGAGAGCCTTGTTGAAAGGGATGTGGAGTCAGTGAAGCAGCATATTAAATGAAGTGTAGAAAAAAAGCCCAAAAGCTGAGGCTTAGGCAGGTGACCTTCAGCCAAACATCTGTGCTCATGGAAAAACCTACCTATAGCTGGTTAATCCCCAAAGATCCCTGCTGTCACAACCGAGTTGTGTTTGAGTAAAACCCTGCTCCACCTGCTGCTTGCTTGGAGGTTAGGCTGACCTTTACTCCTCCCCAGCTCTGGTTAGATTTTCCTGTTTTTTAGATCATCCTTTCTCTCCCTTCCCCTAGGTTTTATCACAAGGTTTGTCTTTGTGGTCACTCTCTCAACATGCCTTTTCTGTGAGGATTGGAACTTGAGTTGCAGGAGTAAATCTCAGATGGATTATTGGGCTGAGTTACAGGAAAAAGTCATCCTCGGTGTGCAGGGGCTAGTTAGGATAGCCAAAAGCAGCAACCTCCAAAGAGCAGCAGAGAGTTTCTTTGCTTAAAATGGTATCAACAGTGTTTTGAGCTGTGTGGTATGAACTGAGTATAAAACTGCCTGTTCTGTAGCACCTGGCAGTGTGTTTGACAACAGCTTGATCGTACTTTTGGTTTTTTATTTTATTTTCTTATGAAATGTTAGGTGATTATGGCTGTTCTCACATCTGGCTTTTTTTGCTATTCTTCTTGCAGTTACTATGGGACGGGGCTTATTGCTGGTCATGGCTTCACCAGCCCAGAGCGAACACCAGGTGTGTTTGTTCTCTTCGATGATGACCGCTTTGGATTCATCTGGCTGGATCTCAAGTCCTTCAGTCTCTACAGCCGGATCAAGGTGGCCTTTCAGAATGCTGAAGCACCTTCCCGTGAGGCTTTTGATGAAACGCTGAAGAACATTCAGTCACTGGCTACTTGATGGGTAGTGATGGACAGGGCTAGGGGTTGCAAAGGCTGCTGCACTCCCCCGGCCAGAGCTTAGATTGGGGATTCCTTGCTCTTGGTACCTCTGAAGAAAAGCATGCACTTTTAATAAAGCCTTTTTACCCCAAATGTACACATCCCGGTTAAAATATCCATGACTGTCCTTTCCTCCCTGCCACTCCATACTGCTCCCTGGCAGTTCCTATTACCCAGTCTGTAACATAGCTTTGAAGGTATCCTGCAGAGGAGGAAACAGACCTTTCTTATTGCAGAAAAAGAATGTGTTGGAACAGAAGTAATTTGAGGTCAGAGTTGGATCAGAAGAACATCTAATTGACAAGAAGGACACAAGCCCTCTGCTCTGACTATTAGCAGTCTCCTGTGGAAAGAGCTCTTCTGCAAGGAGGTGACTCATTTAAAGCATTTGCTACCCTGTAGGATGATCTGTCCTCCTGGGAGACTTACTTTACTGTCCTGAAAAGCTGTGTAGTCCCCAGCTGCAAACTGGGTGGCTGCTTCATGTCACCATTGACAAAGCATATCCTCCTCTCCAGAAACCTTTCTCTGGGTGCAGCATAGTTAAGAAAGGCTTGTGTAATACCTGCAGTCCTTGGTTTAGTCATTGCAGTGGGTGGTTTCCTTTGATAATTTCCCTTAGCTTGGCAGCAAGAGGAGGATTTCCGCTGCAAATGACAGTGTGTGTAGTGTTGCCCTGGATTCTGGAGCTTGATGGATGTGCTGTCCCTGGGGCTTCCAAGTCTGGGTGTCTCCCTGAGCATAAAGGAGATGATTTTTCTTACAGCAGCTGGGTATGGAACTGTAATTGAGTGTAAATTGCAGATGCTGATGCATTCAGATTGGCTTTGTACCTGAACGGTTAACCTCAGATCTTTAAAGTGGGTCTGAAAATGCGAAGGAAGAAGAAAACAGAAAACCAACTGTGAAATAAGCCCAGCTGTAGCCTGATGACTGCTGTCTGTGATGGGCAGCAGAAGGTGGGATGTATCGCTGGTACTGATATAACTCCTTTTAGGTGTCACTCTCATATTAGGTTGCCCTTTGCAGTCTGAAGGAGCGATGAGGGATTCTACTAATATTGCAGTGGCTTGTTCTGGCACATTTTACAGTTGGTGCTGTCAGGTGGATGCTGCTGCTTTTAAGAACCTTCTGTTCCCTTTCTAGTTGTGCTTGTTTCATCCCGGAGGACTGCTGCTTCAACAGAAAGCTCTTGGGCTTAATTTGTTTCCGTGATACCTGCATTCTGTGTGGCAGACCTGAGCTCCACTGGAAATGAGACCCTACCTTCCAGGTCTCTGCAGGCTGCGAAGCAGATTCCGTATTGACTGTCCTATCCAGGAAAATTCTGGCCAGTGCTAATGTACAGACTGTGAGTTGTGCTATAAAGCATCAGCACTTGCATCAGCACCTGTTATTAATCCTGTGTAGAAAAAGATGATAGGGACCTGTGTGCAGAGAGAGAAGAGCTGTTAGTAAGGTATGTCTTGGTTACAAGCAAAATGCATCCTTTGCTGCAGTTGCTCTCTGGCTGTGATGATAAACTCCATGTTTCTTCTCTTCCCATTACCAGACAGATCTGTGTCTAACAAAACTCTGCCTTTATATCTTCTTCAGGTCTTGGTTTGTAAATGTGTCTCTACATGTGTACAGTCTGTACATGTCTTCTATCTCTTTCTGATGTTTGGAGACAGCAAGAATAAGCAGGGTATATCCCTTCTTATTCTGGCCACCAGTACTGGCATTATGGTCAAGTAACAGCCCTATAATGGATGTATTAGGAGATACAACAGCAAGATGAAGGGCAGTATTGCTGTCTGCATCTGTCAGGTTCAGGTCAGCATCATGCTGTAGCAGAATAGTCACACACTTTTCTTGCTGGCGGTGTACTGTCTTCATCAGTGGTGTTCTGTAATCATTGTCAAAAAGTTTAGCTTACACTAGTTTTCTGTTATGTATGTAACAACATCCATTTGCGCAAGCAAGATGCAGGGGTGTCTGCTCTGTCTTGTCCCACCTGTCGATGCTGTGCTTCTTCAACCCTTGGGACAGGAAGGGAAAATTCAGACCCCTTCTGTGGAGAAGTTTCAGTCACAGCCTGGTTTCATTGCAAACAGCTTTTATTCTTGCTCTCACAAGGGCTTTTAGCCATTTCTGGCTCTTGAATGTTCGCTCAAGCTGCGTGAGAACCGAGTCTCCAGCAGAGACTTGGAGCAGAAGGTCACGTCACTCACAGGATTAATTGCTGTCTCCTTGAATATAGTTTTACAAACCTCTGGGAATTTGAAGGTTGATTTGGGGCACTTGTTCCTTTGTTTCCTACTGCTTTGTCAGTAGTGGAAAACCTGCCTCGGTGTTAGAGGTGAGGATGTGAAGTGCGATTACCATTCTAGTGAACAAGTTATGAAAAGCAGGTTGTTTCTGAGCAGCCTGTTAGAGGTGTTCCTGTTGTCATCAGCAGAGGGTAGAGTTGACTTGGATCTGACCCCACCACATAAGGCTGTGGGAGAGGAAGGGTGGCAGTTCTCTGAGCCTTGGTGCATGGGCAGGAAGGTGAGCTGAAGCAAAAACTGGGCAGCTCAGTGTTTTGCTGAGCCAGGTTCTGAGCTGTGCGCAGAACAACTCTTCTTAAGCATAATCTTAATGCTTAATCTTGCAAACGCAGGTTTTCCAGCTCAATGAAAGCAGATTTCTGGGATACCTAAAGACAGGAGTCTGGCATCTGGTGACCTCTTTGTCTTGGAGCTTGCTGTTAGGCTGGTGCAGCCAGTATATTGACTGCTTTGTGTTCTCCCTAACAGCCTCAAGGGATAAGAGAGGTCCCCTTGGGCAGCTGTTTCAATTACTTGTTCCTAAAACTAGCTCTGCTTCAGCTTCAGATTTGCATTGTGGATTCCTTCTTCCCTCAATGTCCCCACTAACCCAAAAGAGATAAAAATCCTGAAGTTTTATGTAACTGACTTAATAGTTTTTACTTTTTGTTTTTTAAAGTAAGATTGAAAATCCAGACTGCATTGAATGCACTGTGAGCGCTTGGCCTGAGACCTGCCTCAGTGTCTCCTAAGAACAGACACTGCTTCTGTACCCACTCTCCTCACTGTAACCTTCTGTGTTGGGTTAGTGGAGCGTAAAGGTGGTATAGGTATGCTCCACTGATATATCACAGGATGTTTTTAGTAGTTGTTACCTGCAGCTTAAAGTCCCCTTGATACCAGGAGTCTATTGGGGATTGCAAACCTATGGTAGCAGTTGGTGTTTTGCTCAGTGCTGGATAGATACGGATCTGCTTTGGCACTTGGATGAGGACCTGTTGGTTGGCTGTTGGCACAGGTTGTGCATCTGCTGTTCTCCAGACTAAGACAGTTGTTCTGCTTGTAGCTTGTCCCTTCCAAACCTTTGTAGTGGCAGTGGTAAGGGTCTCCCTTTTGAAGGTGGGACCTGCTTGGGTGGCTGGAGAGAAGGGCTTTGCAGAGGACTAATTCCCTCTTACAGGAACTTCTCACAGCTCAGCTTTGCCCCTGTAGTAGCATCTTTTTATTTATAGCATACCTGATTGGCCTCAAAATGTCAGTGTGCTAGTCCTGATTAAAGGCAAAACTGCTGATACCCTGTGGCTTTATTCTGTCAAGAGCAAAGGCAGTGAAAGTCGCAAATTTTGTGTTAATACTCCTCCTCTGCCTTCTCTTATCACCTTCTGCTCCTCAAAGCCTGGCAGGCTTTTGTGGCATATCAGAAGAAAATTTCCTCTGATGTGACTTGTGGCGAAGAAAGCTATTGAGAGGGTGAATCTGGAGGGATTGGCATCAGTGCTCTGGTTGCTCTTGTGCCTTTGCTGGTTCCTTTGTGCATGGCTCCATCAGTGTTTTCTGAGAAAAGCAGAATAGAATCATAGAATGGTGTGGGTTGGAAAGGACCTCAAGATCATTCAGCTCGAACCCTCTGCCATAGCAGGGGTGCCTTCCACTAGACAGAGTTGCGCCAGGCTTCATCCAACCTGGCCTTGAACACTGCTGGGGATGGAACGTTTACCACTTCTTTGGGCAATCTGTGGCAGTGCCTCACCACTCTCACAGTAAAGAACTTTTCCCTTATATCTAACCTGAACTTCCCCTGTTTCAGTTTAAACCGGTTCCCCCTTGCCCTATCACTACAGTCTCTGATGAAGAGTCCCCCTCCAACATCCTTGTAGGCCCCCTTCAGATAACTGGCAGCTCTGGAAGTTTTGGTAGAGGGGAATGAAGAGGGGTGCAGCCAGATCTGGCAGCAGGTGTTTTGGATCTGTGCATCAGTCAAGGGGGATGTGGCTGCAGCCCTGGTCCTGCCTTCCTTTGTGGTACCTGTGGAAGCAGTGCTAACAGCACAGTATTTTCATAGAATCATAGAATTAGGGTTGGAAAGGACCTTAAGACCATCCAGTTCCAGCCCCCTGCCATGGGCAGGGGCACTACACATGAGACCATGTCACCCAAGACTCCATCCAACCTGACCTGTACTTTTGTACTTGTTCATGTTTGGTATGGGCCCTACCACCTCTGTGCATCCCCTGTTTGTTCCCTACTTGCCCAGCTTGCTGGGATAATTCTGTGAGCTGTTGGCAGGGATAATGTGTGGTGGTGCCTTGCAGATGGTGATAAATTTCTGTTGCTGACATGTCCTTGTCCTGTTCTCTCTGTAGAAAAAACTTGGGGATAGTTTGCTTTATTTCTTCATCCCAGATGGGTGGGAAGTGCTGGGGAAGATGGAAAAACAACTTGTCAGGGGTAGGTATACTCTGGGCAGAAGCCTTTTGGACTAAAACACTAGCAATTAGGTTGCAGAGCAGCTTTGCTGTAGTTGCCACAGCAAGACCTTAGGTTTAATTCTAGCTGAGGAGCAATCTGCAAGTGACTGGCTCTGCATTCTTGAGCTGCATTTTGCTCCTAAAGTGTGCTTTTGCAGTTGTCAAAACACATGGGTTTGGCCAGCTGGAAAACAAAAGTATCAAATATCCTCATCCCACCTGTTTGTTTGCCTTGGGCCTGACTTCATAGCTATAAAAGTGCTGTGATCGGGTGTTGGGGTTGTAGGAGACTCGCAGTCCACGAGGACTCGTCAGGCTTTTTGTTTTACTGAGGAGAAGGAAAAAGGACAGAATTACTTGCAACTTTGGCTTTCAGCTTCCTGCTAACAGTGAACAGTGCAGTACTGCCATAGCTACTCTGGAATGGGACAGCAGAGGTTGGATGGCAGTGAGGTAGGAAACTTGTAATGGGGATATAGCAAATTCAGGTGGAAGTGCGCTTGAAGTTGTAAACTACCAGGAAAGAAAAACCAACAAAATGCAGCTGGCTCAATGTTTACTTTTAAACAAGGGTGATTTGTTATTGCTTTCTATTAATTTTAAATTAGTGGAACTTAATGGGGGTGTTGGGTGTTGTGTGGAGCTGGGTTGTATAATCTCAGCTTGCTAGTTTAGGAAATGATATTAACTCTGTCTTGTAGCTGGTTGCTCACATGGCCAATAATTTTCTGTTGCATTCAGCTGCCAAAGGATTATGTGCTGGCCTTCACTGCAGGCCAGGCACACAGCGTAACTTACCAGTTGGACAGTGAAAGATTTGAGAGGTGTGATCGGGAGGTGGAGTAGAAGATAAGTTACCAAACTGTGAGTGCCACTGACCTTTATTTTGTGTGTGTGTGTGTGTGTGTGTGTGCTGAATTATAATTATGTTCCTTGCTTGGATTGCAGTATTTTTAATTTTGGGGGGAAAAGCACTCAGATCAACTGTGTTCATTAGCTTAATTAAAGCAGTCTGCACTTTTTTTGATTGATTAATAATCCTACATCTTTGTTTCTGTGTGTGTTTTGCACTCACTACTTCAAGATTACACCAGTGGATTAATCTGGGCATCTCTTGTAGGCTTTGTGTATGTGTAACTCTCTATGCTTGTTAAAAGTGAAGGTGAAACATCAGATCCATGTTCCATGTAGAGCATAGTGCAGAGGAAGAAGGTGAGCTTTTCTTTCAGAAAGGCTATTTGACATCAAACACCTTGGTTTCATGTCACAGATATCCCTGTGGAACATGTTAACTGTAGTTTAAACAACTCACCTGTCCGAGTTGTTTTGCTTGTCCTTCCATTTTGTGGGTTTTGAGAGGAATAGGCTGGATAAAAGCTAGATGTGACTTTGCAACACTTTGCCTACTTCATCCCAGCTATCAGAAAGCTGAGCAAAACACGTGTGTTACTTTTACACCTGATCATTGTTACCCAAGGAGTCTTTTCCAGTTTCAGATAATAAAAAGGAAAGTTTTGTGAACTTACTTCTGTTTGCTGCTTCTTCCTCTGTTGTTTCAAAGGAAAGTGGGCAGTGAGTTCCAGCCACCTGACATGCAGCAGTCTGGCTTCCACCACATCATAAGAATTAATTTTCCCTCATTTGGATAATTGATGAGCAGTTGAGCTGACTTCCTGAAGATGCAAGGCACTCACCCCCACACCTCATGCTGCAAAATCCAACTTCTCTTGTCCCTATTTATGTTTATTCCGCTTGCATCTACCTGAGGGTGCCTGTAGTACCTGGCTCCTTTCAACAGCAGATGCTGGGGCTGTCAGAACTAACAACCTCAGCCTTGACCAAGTCTTTCTGCCCTTCAAGCCATAGCTTTCTCTTTCAAAAAGGAAGCATGAAAGCACATGCTAGTCCTGAATTTAGGGAGGGGTCTTCATTCTTCCTTCAGTTTGGTCTGAAATGGATCA
>JBAFWW010039083.1:85499-95717 GCA_036873685.1 Agapornis canus
TCCCCCGGGTGCTCTTTCCCCCCCCCCCACGTGCCCCCCCCCATCCCCGTGGAAACCAAGCGGGGCCCTCCCCCCCCCCCCCCCCCCCCGCCACTAGACAGGGTTTGCTTTCAAGGGTCCACATTGGAAGTGGGAGCGTGGAGAGGGCATTACAGCCGTTCTCTCCTCGAGGGCTTTGAAGATTAATTATTCCCAGGGTAAGGAGCTGCTTAATGGCTCTCCCCCTGCTCCCCCTGCTTCCCATAGGAAACTGCAGAGACAGCTTCTCCTTGTCCCTCAGGGGTGATGCATGTCAGTCTTAATCCCTGAGCATCTTGCTGCTTGCTAGGGATGCTTAGAGCTGATGCTTGGCACTGGTGTAAACCAGGAATAACTCCCTTAAAGGCAGTGGTAGGGAGTCACCATCTCCTGGCATTGAGACACATGGATTCTCCATGTGGGAATGCAGGGCTGATCGGAATAATTAGGTTTTGTTAACTGCACAGAACTTTTGGGAGAGGGGCAACCCCCCTATTCCCAGCTTTTGGGCTTTGGTTTCTGAATCCCTGCAGGCAGCAGCTCTGCCAAAAGTCCTGGTGGAAAAACATGGATATTCATTCAGGGGAAGCGTTTCCAGACAGGGACTCATCTCTGTAACCATCATTAAGATACAGGAGCCATTCAGATCACAACACCTCCTGGCTGCATCCTGGAAAAGGATGTTGAAGGATATAGCCTACCTGGTTCCTATCCCCCGTGTCCTTCTCTCATCCATGCTCTTCCCAGACAAGCTTTCCATCACATGGAGCTGGGCTTTGGCCAGGGCTGGGCAGAACAACCTTCTTGGGGCATACCTGGGTCTTCAAATGCATGCCATGGTGCTTCAGGGACCAAATGACCTTCACATCCAGCCTCTCCACCTACAAGAAAAGGGGATGTTGGTCTGCCAGGTAGACAGGCAGAACAAACATGAACTGGAGCAGGCCAACAGCCAGCATGGTTGGACCACATCCAGACCTGGAGGTCTCCCAGCTGGTGATGCCAACCAGAGCATCTGAAAGACCCGCTTCCCTCCAGGTACCACTTCCTATAGGAAGGCAGCACAGAAGAGAAGATGTCATTTCTCCCTTTTCCATGCCAAAATGCTCTGAGGAGCAGAGGTGGATCATGGTCTAACCCTTGGCAGATGGTGGGGGCAGGAGGGAACACATCCCTCCTCAGCAACGCCAGTGGCTATCATGCTGCAGAGTACTTGCAGCTCACTTTATTGCAGGTGTGTGTTTATTGCTTCCTGATGGGGAGGCCCACATCTGGGACCTATTTGCTTAGGACCTTGTTAGGGGGTTGTGGTCTCAACCACTCTTTACCTCAGGCTGCCTGTAATCCTGCACTCTGACTAACTCCATAGCAAGCCCCTTTGCATCACAAGGCTCTCCATGTGGCATGGTCTGCAGGCTGTCTTTCCCAGGATATCCATCTCATTGTGGAGGCTGGCCACCTTCTCCATGTAGGAAGCTGTCAGGTTGCAGAACTGGACAAGGACCGCTCTGAGTTGGCCACTATTCACTCCATGAGCTGATCCTGGGGGACATGCATGGGTGCTGGATGGAATTGCTACTGACACTGATCAGGGCTGGAAATTTGAGCCAGTTTTAGACTGAAAGAGAGAAAGTTCAGGTTAGATACAAGGGAGAAGTTCTTTACTGTGAGGATGGTGAGGCACTGGCACAGGTTGCCCAAAGAAGTGGTGAATACTCCAACCTTGGCAGTGCCCAAGGCCAGGCTGGATGGAGCCTTGGGTGACATGGTCTAGGCTTAGATGTGCCTGTCACATAGAACTGAATGATCTTAAGGTCCTTTACAACCCAAACCATTCCATGATGTTCCTCAGTGCAGGCAAAGAACCCTCTTTTCCACACCCCCAATGGCAAAGCTACATTCTTGACCACTTGTTTCCACAGCAGCAATGTCCATCCATCAGATGATGCTGAAGATACAAAGCCATGAGTTCAACCAACCCATGCCTGGCCATGCTCACTCCTCCAGACTCCACACTGCTCTTCCTTAGCACATGGTGCTGGTGTGCTGTGGGCTGATAACTCACAGGACCTTACATATGTCAAGTTCTGGAGTTCCATCCGTACCCAAGCCACTCTGCATCTTCATGCTATGGCAAGAACATCCCTCTTCTCTGAAGACAAGAGCATCTCCCCCATCTGCCCTCAGCCCTGCCAGTTTTCCCTCAGTCTTTGCTTGCATTTCTGCTCTTCCTACCTCTCCCTTATTGTTTCCAGTTCTTTCTTCTCTCTGGTCCCCAGTTCATCCAGGCAAATGGGCATGACCCCATATTGCTTAGGGAACCACAGCCAAACCTAGCATCTCCTCATCATGGGTACCTGCCACATGGCATGGTGGTGGGGCTGAAAAGAGCCTTTCTGCCAGGAAGAGGACCTGGGGGATGAAGGGGTCTGCATCCTGGTTGTAGCTGCCTGGGAATCTCTCAGGCTCTGGTGCTTTTTCCTGATGAGGCCCCGCAGCGCCCACAGTGAGATACTTGGCTCCAGTTGCATGGTACAGCGTATGGATCCAATATAGCACAAGCCACGTTTGTCAGAGCTGCCTCCGGGCTCCAGCAGATGCAAAGTTTTTAGGAAACTGTGGTTTCAGCATGTGTCTTGAAATGCCAGACCCAAAGAGGGTCTTTCTATTCCACCTCCCCCTCTTGCTGGGAGGTAGCAGGACAGCAGGCTGTGTGCCTCTCTGCTTTCCTCCCCTGGAAAAGGATGCAGGAGGGCTTTGCACATCCATACACATGGTTTCCCTATGGATGGGCTATCACTGACACTGGTGGGAGAAGAGGAAAGCTCTGTGTGTGGGGAGCGAAGCTGTAGGCAGCCAGCTCACAGCATCATCAAGCAGGTAGCCATGGATGGGTGTGATTGCTGTACTCATTTCCAATTAAAAGCTGATTTGCTACAGACCTCTGCTGACCTTCAGCTTGTCAGACTGCTGTTTTGCAGGGAGAAACAGCCCTGCTCTCCACCTCCCTCCTTTCCAGCTCTTGATTCCTTTCACTGTGCCCAAGATAACACCCTGCCTTGCTCTGTCATCATGTCTTTATCTGAACCCTACAGATTTTTTCCCTCCCTAGTGAGCTGGATGCTTTCTTAATGCCTATTGACAGGGTTTTGCAAGTGTGATAGAGGAGCCAGGTGCAGGACATACAGGAAGCTATATGACGGTCTCTCCCATCTCAGGAAAGGTTATTTGGAGCATCTCCCTATAGGGTTGGCCCTGGGGGGGGGTGTGTGGGATGTGTGTTTTCTGGGGCTCAGCACAGCTCCATGCCCAGGGGACTGATATCAGAAGGTACCAGACACACACGACCCTCACCTCACCCATGGATGTGCGCAGCACCTACATCTGATGCTGCTGCCACATAACCAAGCATCCAAGGGATTCCCTTTCCCCACGGGTCATGAGACCCCTCCATTTCCCACTGCTCCCAAAGCATCCCTCTTCTCTGTGTGCCTTGGGCATTTCCAGGCCATGATTTGCAGGGCAGGGTCTGGCTCAGCATCCGTGGTGCCAAGTGGGGACCCGCAGGCAGGGCAGCTTCAGCCGGGCCCTCTGCCAGTGCTGGGACTGCAGTGACAGCTTTGAATTCAGCAAGCTGTGGACTTTGCCTTCTGGTCACCAGACTCCAAGAGCCTCCTATTGATTAGTTTAGGAGAGGGAAAAATACTGAGCTTGGAGCAAGGGGAGTGAGATACCTGTTGGGATGGAGACCTGCTGCCTGGGATGGATAGAGATGAGATGGGAGGGAGGAGACACTGCAATTCCCTGGGGATGGATATTTGATTTATTTCATAGAATCGGAGAATGGTTTGGGTTGGAAAGGACCTTAAGATCATCCAGTTCCAACCTGCTGCCAATGGGCATGGACACCTTCCACTAGAGCAGGTTTCTCCAAGCCCTGTCCAGCCTGGCTTTGAACACTGCCAGGGATGGTGCATTTACCACTTCTTTGGATAACTTGTGCCAGGGCCTTACCACCCTCAGAGTAAAGAACTTATTCCTTATATTCAACCTGAACTTCTCCTGTTTAAAACACCCATTCCCCATTTTCCTTTAGCTGATGAAGAGCCCCTCTCTGATTTATTTCCCTCATGGGACCTGTTCCCCAGCTCATCAGAGTGTTTCTGCAGGCTCAGCCCATAATGATTACTGAAAGAAAAACCCTTAATGAAGAAACAGAATGGATCTGGGACCGGAAGGACCAGAAGATGATGGGGATCGAACAGCGTGCACGCTGCCAATGTGATGGCAGCTGGGCTGAGCACGGGCACATTCAGTGCACATATGGCAGCAAAGCACAGCAGGGATCTGGGGTGTAAGCTGGGCTGTCCCCGCTGTCTCTGGACCAGCAGAGGGCAACAGTGACCTTTGCAACCGGCGGTCCCCCAAACAACCACCCTCCCTGAACTGGGGCTGCTTGGCCAGGGCACCCCAGCTGCAAGGGATAGGGGGGTCCCATGGCAGGGGGTGGGTGCACTGGTTTTTCCCCATGAAAACCAGGCTTTGCACATCATCTGCTGTGGAACCTGGGGGGGTTCATGTTTGATGTGCCCTGATAACCGCACCTGTTGATGGGCTCCAAGGCGGGAGTCCTCACCCTGTTGATATGCTCCTAGGTGGGCTACAAAGCAGGGGGAGCTCCTCTCTGCCTAAACACTGGTCCTAAGCAGGGCTGGTTCTGCTCCTGGCACTGCCCTGGGGGGTAATGGTGTTGCTGTTAGCACTATACACGGTCCAAATGGACATGAAAGAAGGTTGGGTGCTGCCTCGAAGCCCAGGTTGCCACCATGATGCTCTGGGAGGGCATGGCTTGTGGGTGTCCACGTGAGCGAGGATGTGATGAGTGGTGGAGCAGTCCTTGCATGGGTGCTGGAGAAGGGCTGGAATGTGAAAGATGGTCATAGCCAGACCCACCTCAGCTGTATTCTGGATGCTGGCGCAGGATGAGTGCTGAGGAACCTGAAACCCAGACTGGATGTGAACCAGCATCCTCAGTTCCTAGTTGGCAGCCCCTCTGCAATTAGCCTCCTGAACCAGCCAGCAGGCTGAAACCTCGGTTTTCCTATGAAATAGCTCAGTACCTTGGTCCCCCTTGAAGGTTAAACCAGGAATGGTCACTAGCCATGGAATCGACTTCCCATTAACACCCTTGAGCTGCTGGGAGGGGGTGTGTGTCAGCCGCAGCCCTACCACCCTGACCAAGGGATGGTGAGCAGGGGGGGCCCTTCGATCTTCCCACAGACGCGGGAGTCAATCCATTTGCTGAAATGAATGGGAAATGGTTGAAAGGCTAAACCTCAAATTAGGTATTGACTATCTGCTGAGCTGGGCAGCGCTACCTGCTGTAAGTAGCCATGCTCCTCATCGCTGTGTATATGCGCAAGGGGGGGTGGCTGGACCACATTGGCTGTGGCAAGGGGCTGCTGGCATCTCATCTCATGGCACAGAGGGATGCTGGAGCAGGTATCAGTTTTTCCATTGCCTTCTGGACCTGCTCACTGGGGAGCCGGAGCTCTGTGTGAGACAGTTGGGCTGAGATCCTGCGGTCATGCTTCGGTTAATATTAAACCATTAAATGTGTTCAGCTCTTAATAGAGGGACCAGTTGGAGTTTTAACCCTGTGCTTGCTGGCAGTTGATGATCATCTGCCTCTCCTCTCATAGGGATGGCAGTGCTGGCCCTGGTCTGAGCATCCTTGCTGCTCAGTTGCATTTGCTCTGCAGGCAATTTTCACCTCCTGCCTCCTTCCCCGTCACAAATCCAAGGCCACCCCTGCAAAATATGCCTTTAAAAGTCTATTCATTTGAAATCCTAGGAACCTGGGAAAAAAAAAAAAAAATTAAAAAAAAATAGAAAACGGTGTTTGAACAAACTCTAAATTGTACTTTAAAGAAAACACAGCTGTTTAATTACAGCCTGAATGCAGAGCAGCCTCCATCATGTGAGTGGTAGGAGCTGGGTGCTGACTGTGTGTTTGGCCTCTGATCCCCTTTAATCTCTGCAGTCAAAGGATTTTGGTTTGATTTCCTTTTATTTCCCCACCCAGCTTGGAATCTGCAACCAATTTGTTGTTGTTGTTTGGGAAACAAACCCCAGGGACAAAGTCTGGATCCGGCGCAGCCGGGCTCACACTGGCTCTTGCTGTGCCGCCTCCTGGTTACCCCAGCACCAGGAATCTGTTTTCCCTTTGCCCATCCTGCTCTGCTTTTCTTGGCCTGTCTCTTCCGCACCCCAAAGGAGACGATGACTTTTGCATCTGTTACCGCATCTGGTTTACCCATCGGGTCTGAGTGTGATGATAACTTCAGCAGGGAATGGGAGCCCATAGGCAACACTGGGAGGGGGGGGGGGAAACTTCCTCTGAGTGTAAGTTACTCTGTAAGGAATTAAGAGCAAAGAAACGTGGGGGTATGTGAGAGGCTGAGTGTCCTGTTGGGTCTTGGAACCCTTCAGAGGTGATAAATCCATCCTGAGATTTTAGGCAGAGAAGAGTGGATATGACATGACCTAGTGTGAGGCATCCCTACCCATGGCAGGGGGTTGGAATTAAAAGATCTTAAGGTCCCTTCCAACTGTAGCTGCTCTATGATTCTATAATATAGCTGCTCTATGATTCTATAATATAGGGATGCTGATCACGCAGAGCCATGATCCCTCCAGAGCATCACTTTGATTTGGATGTGGAGCACTTGGGAATGCTGCTGGGCTGTTTGGCTCAGGAGGATGTGGTGATGTTATCGCAGACTGCAGCCCCAGGTTCATCCCTGGTACAAATCCATCGCTTCCAGGGTCTGCTTCTGTGTGGATCTTTCCCGAGGGGAATCTATAGCAGCTAGCAAAAAGGCAAACAAATCCTTGGGCCTGGATTAAAGCACAAAGCTCTCAGGCAGGTCCTGGGTTCCTGTGGCTGGGGGCTGTTCTTGAGCTGCAGAGACAGGAGCTGGTATCCCGAGGGATTGCTGGCTGTGGACTGGGACCCTCGAGGTAGCAGGATGAGCTCCCTTGGCCCCAGAAGCTGGTTGATCAAGGCATGGTCAAGGGGGTAATGTCCCTTCTGGCTCTTTTGGCTCCCACATTAAGCTGGTGGTGGCCCTGGCCAGGCCCTCCAGTGGCTGTGATGCTCCAAGCAATGCAAAACTTTCTCCATGCCTCTCCTTCTCCTGCTGAGCTTCACCTTGTGCCTCCAGCCTGGTTTGACGGAACCTGTTCCTGCCTGGACCCTGCACCCCTCCATGGGCTCCAAGCCCTGCTCAGCTCCAGTCACCACCTTTGGTTTTCCCTCGGAGGCTGTACCAGCCTTTCATTTCACTCCCCTTGGACCTGCAGTGGTTGTACTTTTCGCCTTTTCAGGCAAACATTAAAGCCTTTGTCTGGTTGGGAGCTCAGAGCAGACCATTTAGGAGGAATTAGTGGTTACATTGAAAGGGGAAAATAAGGGCTCCTGGGTTAAATGCACTTTAAATGTCTTAATAATTGCAATTGGCTGACTCGTTCCTCCCCAGAGCCAAAAGCCTGTAATACGGGAAGCTTTTCTCTAATCAAGAGCAGCACTGATACCTTATGTAGGAAGCCACATAGGATGGAGGGAATTATTTCTGGGAGCTCAGCAAGTAGAGCTGCCTGTCATCCCCCAGCTGCCATCCGGCCCCTCTGAACCCACTGGGTACCACTGAAGCTGGGATGCGGCTTGGGATGTCAGCATGCCACCCTCCATCCCAAGTGATGTGTCCCTGATCAAGCAAGAGTGGTCCTTCCCTCCTTGGTTCCTTGGGAAGTGGGACCCCACGTTGACGTGTCCCCAAGAACACATCATGGACACATGGATCTGGGTTGTCCCCATACCCAAGAAGCACCATGGAGCTCCAGCAGCTACACGCTGTTGGCGGGCAGCCTGTCAGTGCCATCCAGGTGGTTGGCTGAGCCCTTGTGAAGGCACATTCCGGCTCCCTGGCTCCAGCCGCACACAGCCACGTCATCCATCAGTGATGACAAGCTCCTTTTGCAAGAAGCCTTTGTTGGCACCCTGTGTCGAGCCAGGAAAGAAGGAGGGAGTGGGGGAAAACCCGGCTTGCTGGCTTGAGGCAGACCTCCAAGGCGAGAGCATTGGCCCCAGCAAGGAGCAGCCCCCTTCTTGCCAGGAGCTCAAGGAGGGAGGTTAAAAGGTGCAGCTTGGAGGAGGTTAAAAGCGAAGCAGCTTTTAATTTATAACGTGGCCGAAAGAGGAATTATAGCCAAAAAAGATAAAGATGTTGGAATAGCTGGAATTCTCCAGCTGCCGCAACTCCAAAGGGTAAAGCCACTGGAATGTGTGTGAGTTGAGGCGGGGGTTCTGCTCTGTCCCCCTCTGAGGTCCTCCTGCAAGAGGAGGAAGCTGCTGGGGGAGCAGCAAGAGGCAGGAGGGATGGAGAGGTGATACCTAAGGGCATCTATACACCTATGTCAGAGATGGAAGAGCTGGGGTGGAATCCTGCCCCTGCCTTCATTCACTTGGCTGCTTGTGGTGCTGAACTGGAACCTGTTGCCAGGGCAAGCACAGGCTTAGAGGTGCTTCAGGGAGGGAACAGGGGCCAAAGTGCCACTGTATTTGGGGTCAGAGCTTGGCCCAGGGTGTCTGGAGCACAGGCAAAATTGAATCAAAGAGGATGTTAGGGCTGCTCCTCCCCTGACATGCATTGAGAGCAGGAGCTGCTGCCCTGCCTGCTCCCCACTAGATCCTGGGGCATGGCAGAAGTGGATGGCAGAGGAGGATTGCAAATTCCTTTAGCAGAGCTGAGGGCTGGATCTGTCCTTTTGCAAGGTCCTTTGCATCTCAGGTTTCTCTGATGGGGGTAAGCTTCAAGCCAGGCTGGCCTTCAGCACCTGGGTGTATTGCTCAGGGATGCCACTGGAGCAATCATGACAAGGAGGAGCTGGCTCCCCATCTGCTCCCTTCCCTCTCCCCAGTCCAGTTACAATACCCCAGTCACGAAACCATGCCAGGCTGTGGATGATGGGAGGAAGGAAAGAGCCACCAAACCCCCTATAAATGGGGAAAACACCCACAAAAGGGGTTGAAATGCACCCAGCATTGAGGCTTGGGATGGAGCTGGTGCTGCTTGTGCTGCCTCTCTGTGCCATGCCATCTGCTTCATGATAGGAACGGCCTGCTGGAGCCTCTCCAGGGATTTAGGGGCCAAAAGAGGACAGATGCCCCCAGCACACTGTGTGCCTGCCAGTGTGCCCACAGTAGCACTGCCCCAAGGATGCTTAGTGGGAACTGTTGTGTCTTGGCTCCATGCTAAAGTATCTGAGTCTTCCTGGTCCCAGCATGAACCGCAGAGGAGGGCCAGGGGAAGGAGGAGGAGATGTACAAAGCTCAGGGCCCCTGAGAGGATGAATCAGAGATCCTTTTTCTGTGAGTGGCTCTGATTTGCTGTCCCAAATCCATGCCCAGGCTGGTGAACCAGGGCCTGAGCAGGTCCTCCTGCCCCAGCCCTCTCTGCTCTGCCTGCACGGATGGATGCTCTGACCCAGTTATTAGAGCTCTTTGCTATTCCAAATTCCATCCAGGCATGAAATCCAGAGCTGGGGCACATTGACAGACACATGGGAGCTTTCGGGCTTTGTTTTCCATACAGGCTGGAGCCAGGTCAGTCCTCGAGGCACAGCCAGTTCTCCCCAGCATGTTCCACTCCTGATAGGGTACACAATCACCCAGAGCATCACGGGTGGTGCCGACCTGCCCAGAGAAAGTCTGGGTTGCTGCCATTCATTTCAGCTCCCATGTTTCTCCTTTCCATGGTTCATTTCCCTCCCCTTCATCTGGGAGATAGGACTTGGAGCTTCCTTGATCTTTTTCCATGGCATTTGTAACAGCAGATCTTGCACCTGCAGCCGTGTAATGGGGATAGCATTAAAACAATGGGGTTTGTTTGTTGTTGCACCTCCAGGCTGCCCAGTGGGGCTGGAGAATGAATCCAAGATCAGCAGGCAAATTATCCATGCTACCCATTATCCCCTGGATACAGGGAGCAGTGCTGTCAAAATAAGGCAGGCCCTTCCTCCTATAGTGCTTAAAGAGCCAAGGTGCTGCTTAGAGCTTCTGGGTCTGGATGGCAGGCCCCAAAAGGTACTGTCCTGGGTTCAGCAATAGCAGTCAGTTTTTCTCCTCCTTAGTAGCTG
>JBAFWW010039083.1:100369-113733 GCA_036873685.1 Agapornis canus
AATTAGGCTCATAAAAGCAAAAAGACCCCAAACTTGGCAGCAGCCAGGGCAGAGCTATGCTTTGATGCAATGGTGCCTCTCTGCTCTACTGACCTGAGGTGGGTGTGAAAACCTGTGTGGGTTTTGGGGGTCTCATAACTGGCAGCATCTACTCCACTTCTCCTTTTGAGGCTGGGAGAAAGGTGCAGTGCGGCTTGTGAGAGGATTGCGGTCCATTTTCTATGCTGCTGTTTCACTTCTGGTACTCAGAAATAGACTTAAACCCATCCTCCTGCTGCCCCACAAAGAGCTGAAGTGAAATCTAGAGGAAATTAGCCATTGCAGCCACATCTGTGGCCCAGCACTGGGGCTGCTGCCAAGACCCTCTGCGACCTGAGTCTGTTTCCATCATGACTGCCCTGCTGGCATGGGGGAAAGCAACAGGGATGCAGGGAGGGATGCTGGAGCAGGGGAATACACCCCAGAAACCCCAATGGGGATTTTGCTATGGATGCACACCCAGCTTTCACATCTTGTAAGATGTCAGAGATGGGTTTTGCTCCCCATCTGTCCTTCATCCCAGGGAGAAGGAGCTGCCTGCTCATGGAGCAGGTCTAAGTGGGAGCAGATTGCCCTCTCCAGGGTCTCTTTTGGCTCTTGTAGCCATGTTCACATGTACTGGGAGAGCTCTGGATCTTCTGTAGGACATCACAGCGTCACCTTTACTCCGGGTGCCAAGATGCTGGCTCTGCCAAGGACTCCCAGGATGAATCTGAAGATGTCACCTCCCAGCCCAGAAGTGGTCCAAGCAGAGTTGAGGTGAGGCTGTAGTGAGATTCCTCATAACCTGGTAGGCTGCTGCTTTGGAGACAGTTGGGCCCAAGCCATTTTGTTGAGGATGTGGAGGAGGGATGAAGCTCACTGCCTGGAATCAAGGGGTACAATGGGAGCTGGCTGGCCTGGACAGTAGATCCCACAGTGTCTGGGGCCCACATTTGTCCTTAGCCCTGCCCACAATGTGATGGGTCATGGGTGAGTGCGTGCTTGGGCTATAGCCATTTGTACAAGGTGTTTGCATGCACTGTTAGCAATGGAGAATCTGGTGTGTTTGCACAGCTGGCATTTGGGTCCAAGATGTTGTCCCCAGCCTGGGACACAGGTGCCTTTGTTCTGGTACACTGCTTCTGGTGATTTTCTGATCTGCTTGAACAGAGAATTCCACTTCCATGGTGCGATTTGCTGTTTGCTCTCCAGAGTGGTGGCTGCCCTGGAGCCACAGTTCTGTCCATGCCACAGCTCCATTGCTGGTGTGAAGTGATTCCACGTGTCTCCTGCATCCCACTCCCTGTGGACCATGATGGATGGAAAGCCATGTTACCATGACCCCTCCATGAGCAGTACCTGCCCAGTACCAGCACCAAGAGGGTGTGGGTATTGCCAAGATGCTTCCAACCTGCCCTCAACATTAGGGATGCTGCTGTAGGTATGGGATTTGGCTGGGACAGGAAGGCTCAGTGGAGCTGTAGCTATGAGACAGGGGCTCTGGATACACTCCCATCCATGCTCCAGGCTTGCCAAGGTAAATCCAGCATTAACTAGAGCTGTTCCCCATCCTCCCTAATGAGCTGTGTTGGAAACGGAAGCCTGTATCTTCAAAGCATGGTTTGGTATCTCTGGGCTCAACCGTCAGAGGGAAAGAATTGCGATGGCAGCGGGCATGATCCAGGCATTCTCACATGGGACGTGCTGGGACTCGTGTCGCCCTGCCCTGCAGCCTGTTTATGCCCTCATCTCTCTTTGGGATGACTTTGACGTATCACAGATGTTTGCTGTTCAGGCCGGTCAGTGGAAGAGGAATGGCTTCGTATACATCGGAAGTGCTGTAAATCACTGTGATGGGCTTCTCAGAAGGGCTTCCAGCCAAGGTCATAAACATATTGCCTTGGGCCAATGCGACATCCGCGGAGCTCCCTGGCCATCCACCCAGCCAGCATGGAGCTCAAAGGCGCTCTTGCATCCAGCTAGCACTCAACAGCTGATAACTTTTCCCTCCCCTCCCCTTTCCTTCCAAGAGTTGAGCTGTTCTTCGAGCTACAAAGCTCTCAAGGGCCTCCAGCCAACAGCTTGAAGTCCAAGATGTACGTTTAGTGAGCTGGGTGGTTTAGCGGTTACAAACCATATGAGCTGGTACCGAGGTTGCTCTGGGACCCCCCAACATGGGCCAGGACCCCCAGGCAGAAGCATGGTCCCTCCCCCAGTGAGTGAAGGGTCTGGTAACTCTGGATGAGGTGATTTATTTCTACTGGCCACAATGCCTCCAACTTCTTTGGGGAAGAAAAGGTAAAAAACAATAAAAATCCTTGAGCGCAATTAGATTTTTTTAAGCCATAGTCATCCCCCTCCGCTCTCCAGTGTTTTCCTACCAGGAATCATGTTTTACATCACTTTGGCTAATGAACCTTGTGAGAGATGCTGGATTTCAGACAAAAGAGCTGGAAAGGCTCTTCTGAGTTCACCTCAGCCCAGGGCAGGAGGAGTAGCTTCATAAAGAGGTTTAGTGAAGCAGCTTGGTCTAAACAACATGGCATGGAAACAATTCCTAGGTTACGGATGCCCTCGTTGCTTCTTGGAATCTGAAGTGTTTTGCTGGGGAGAATCCATCCCTGTGGATGAATCCATGTGGTGGATGTTGTTCTGTGTTTCAGGGCCACTGGGTCCTTCAGGACCCTCAGGGGAGGGTCACCCCTACAAAAAGTTTGCAATGTGGAAAAGAGCAAATAGGGGATTTTAAATCAAACTTGCCAATATTTAATCACTGCAAACCCATTGTTTTCTTCTACAGGTCACAGCAGCCTCAGCAGGATGGGGTTGGAAGATTGTGGGATGGTTTTCCAGCCCCTTTATCTGCTTGTTTGAGAATTGCTCGTTATTTGCAGCAGGGTCTGCCTGGGATTTTTCCTGACTTTCCAGTGGGTCTGTCCGTATGTGTGTTTGCTTGGCATAAACCCGTGCAGAGTGGAGTTGCCTGCCCTCTGGATGCTTCCAAGAGCTGTAGCTTGGCTCCTAGACAGGTATTTGCTGCCTTTAACTGGCAGGATACTGCTTTGATGCTCTGTCCTCGTTGCCTGCAGCTTCTCCATGTGTGTTTACCCTATAGGGTTTGGGGACCACTCTGTGCCCAGGGGACTCTACCTGGTGGGTATCACAGCATCCTCACTGCCGCTGGACCACTGCTGGTGCAGGTGGGCTGCTGGCCGGAGAGCAAGCCGGGAGCCGCTCCCCCCCCCCCCCCCCCCCCCCCCCTTCCATGCTCTCCCTCCCTCCTCCTCCTCTTCCCTGTGGAGAGCATTTGGACAAATAAAGTTCGGAAAAAATCCGAGCTGGAGCTGCTGACTCCTTGTGCAAGCAGTTTAAAATAGGCCATGCTGTTCCAGGCCTGCGGCAGCCAGCTGGCCCCGCGGCCTCCCCGCTGGAAAACAACCGGGAACAATAACACGGGAGCCCCACGCCGAGCCTGTCACCGCGGTGCAGGCAGCGCTGAGACGTGACCCGCTGCCACCCTGCACCGCCTCCTGCCCGAACACGAGGCTGGAGGGAGCACAAGGGCTGCTTGTGGCACAAGGGGGGCTAACCCAGGGGCAATAAGGAGGTATTTCCCTTTGTGGTGCAGGTGGGGTGTTGCCCTATGGAGGTGTTGTTGCTGTGAAGGCTTGGGAGGTAAGAGGGGATGGATGCTAACTCCGTAGGTATTGCCACCCAACAACCTAATGGTTGGATGACAGGAATTCACCTCTGAATGCAGCTGATCAAAGATCAATCTGATGTCAGCTAATTATAACATCAAAATAAAGGAGTTAATGGCCAACTGAACAGAAGCAGAACTCCCCAAAGTAAAGAACTGGCCATGTGGGAAAATCACATCCCCGTATTGCAAAGTTTTGATGAATCTACTTATGCCAGGAGGGGAAACAGAAGCACCAGCATTGTGGGGCTGAGGCATGCATCCCCAGAACTACCATCTCCTCACCCTGCACGGGCTGTGCCCATGTCTCTGCCTGGAGGAGAATGGAAGGGTTACACAGCCAAAGAGATACCTGCCAAGCTGATGGGGGGGCTTTGGGGGCTGGTGATGCTCTTTGGTAGGCACAGCGGGAGAAGGGCTTGGTACAGGGAAGGGATGAGCTGGCTGTTATAGGAATGAGCAATGAACCCTTAGCTCCGGTTGTGTTTGTGTGTTTTTAATCCAAAGCAGTGCTGCTGGCCAGGAGCCCAGGGGGAAGTGGGCCCCAGGTGGGCTGGACAGCAAGGTGCCGTGGGGTAGGACCATGTTCCCCCCGGGGCCAGCCGGTGCCGTCAGCCTGCGGTGCCTTTTCCGTGCTCGGCGGTCCTTCGGGGACAGGAAGGGCTGCATTGTAAGATGGCCTTCCAGGATTTCCTCCGGCAACCCTTGGAGCAGGATGCGGCCACGCACCGGCTGCCGGGGAACCTGCAGCCTGCAGGGATGCTGCAGCGGTCTGGGGACCCTCCACTGCTCCTATTCAAGCCAGACACAGGGTAATCCCAATGGGGCTCTGCAAAGCATGGGCAAGTGCCTATGGCAAAAGGGAGGGTTGAGACCTGGGAAAGAGGTGGGAGCCCCATCAGCCTTGGCCTGATCCAGCACAGCCATCAGGCTCATTCACAACCCTGGCCCAAAACTGGTTGTGTTAAGGGGGCAATGAGGTCCTCAGTGCAGACAATTTACCTCTTATCTGCCCCTAAAGGTGATCATTGGCAGTCCCATGGACCAGTGTGCCAGCAAGAGCTTGGCCGGACATGAGGCAGGAGGAGCATGGTCCCCCGGGATAGATCCCGAAACGCAGGCACTGTAATGAGGATGTGAGCTATGCACCGGCGCTCCCATGGGACCAGGACATCCCCCAGTCCGAGCCTGTGTGCAAACACAGGGAGTGCCCTATTGCTGTCCCTGGCTGGTTTCTTTGTCCCTGGCCACCACTGCTGGCATCTGCTTTGCTTCCCTTCATCACTGTCCTTGCATCATTTCTCATGTTCCTTCCAGTGCAGTTTGGGAAGGCAGGAGAACAAAAGCATCCATCCACTGGGACACACAGCAGCCAGAGCCTTCTGCTCCAGCAGCACCATATCAATCCAGAGTTGGGGCATCAACTGGACCCAGTCTGAGGGCTGCAGCATCCTCCCCTGTCACTGATGCTGTCCGTGCATGACATTGGTGCTTCTCCTTTGCGCCTGCTCCCTCTGTACTGGCTGCACCAAGAAGGATGATTGCCTGTTGCGAGGATTAATGGTTGTGTGCAACTTGCCTTGAAGAGCTCTGCACCTTGGCTGGGGAAAGGAGGAGGAGGATTTGGCAGTCCGGAGCAAGGAGATTAGCAGAGATTTGTTGGATCTCAAGGACAGAAGTGCCAAGTTTGATTTGCTGGAGTAGAAGTCCTGCAGCAAGGGACCCCGAAGATGCTGTGTGCCTGTATCAGCTCGCTCCAGTGCCCGGGTCCTGCTGAGGGGGACCAGTGGTTTTGCCTGGGTCAGTGCCATGGAGAGATGCCATGGAGGCAGCTGTTGACTTGCATGGTTTTGAATAGGTATCACAAACTCCTCACTGGCACAGCCAGGGCCATGGGGGTGTCTGTGTCCCTGCATCCTGGAGGATGGAGCTCTGTGGAGCAGTGTGAGACGGAACAAGCATGATGTTCCTTGAGATTCACAGGAGAATACAGCTTGGCTTTAAACCGAGCCCATAGGATGCTGGTGCTAAAATGCCCTTGGGAGCACAGCCCCTCACCACTGGGGAGCAGCAAAGGGGGTGAGCTGGTACCCATGGCACTTCACCAGATGGCAGGGTGAGCCTGGAACCTCTTGTGTAACAAGGAGCCAGAGCATCAAAGGGAAATGACTGAGCGAAGCAATAACCCGCACTAACAACAACAAAAAAAACCCTCTCCCCTTTCATTTCCCTCCCTCCCCTCTTGACCTTGAGGAATGCTGGAAGGTGTCATGTCATCAGCATTTCCCAGCCGCTGGGAGCTGGGGTGGGGGGGGATTTTTCTTCCTTCAGGGCTCCCTGCCAAGAATAACAGCCGACTCCAGCAGGTCGGCACAGGAAGGGAACGGCTGGAACCTGATTTGCAGTCAGACGCTCCGAGAGCCAGAATGCGTTTTATTGAAGAGGTCTCCAAGGAGGCATAAACCTTCCCCCCGAAAAAAAAAAAGAGAGAAAAGGAAAAAAAATAAAAAAAAGCCTTTCCGATGGAGCTATGATTTTTTATTTAGATATATTTATTAAAAAAATAAATGAAAAAGCCTTTAAGATAAACTTGGTTTTGGTTCATGCTGCTGGTGTTGATTTACAGTAGGGGCAAGAGTGGGGAGGAGTGGGGAGAGGCCGGGGAGAGGGAATCCCTGGTGCACCCAGATTTGAGGCCGGGAGTGCAAAGAGTCCCCTCAGATGAAGGCACATTTGCCCAGTGGGATCAGGGTTCATCTCTGCTGATCGCAGGGAGTGCATCTCTTGGGATGGATGCATTTAACAGAAGTCAGAGGGAGACATAAAGGAGCAATTCCTCGTGGGAAGGGACATTGCTTGCCTGGGAGACAACCTGGACACAGGTCAAGAGGTTCAGCGTCTTCATCATAGCTGGTGCTCCTCACTCTGACTGTGCTGCCTCCGTGGCTGGAAGCATGGGAAGGCCCCAGGAACTGCTGTGTGCTGACAGCATCTGCCTGGCTGGAGGGGGCAAATCCCTCTGGAACCCCGCGTTTGGTTGGGAAAGGCATTAGCAGGACACAGGGACACAGTTTAACAGGGCAGACCAAACAGGAGCGAGCAGAGGAGGAAATGCCTGGCCCACATGGAAGCTGGAGGAGGACAGAAGGGCTTCACGGCCACAGAGGTACCTGCAAAGCTGGGGACAGGGCTCTGGGGCTTGTGACGCCTCTTTACAGGCACAGCAGGGTAGGGGCTTTGTACAGGGAAGGGATGAGCTGGTGGTTATAGGAATTTGGGAGGTCTGGGCTCACACTACTGCAGATTGGCCCCTTTGCCTCAGTACCCCCAGGCATGACATCCGAAGGGATGTGTCTGTCGTGGATGATGGGATCCAGTGCCATGCAGGGAAGGTGAGCCTGCAGCAGCAGGGATGAGTGCCTGCTTCTCCTATATGGCCAGTACCTTCCTCATATATTGGTGCTTGCCACAGTGGGGCAAGACCTTGCACAGCCATAGGCTTCTGCCCCATTATTTATTGCCCACAAAAATCATTCCAATACAAAAGTTTCTCACCCTTTGGCTGCAGATGGAACAATTGATTCCTGATCCACTCCATCTTGTATTTTACCTTTGAAAAAAGAGAGAAAACAAACCCTGTCCATCACTTGGCAACCTGAAAGAACAGGAGAGACTCCCAAACAAGCACTTACACCAATTCTTAGAGCAAAGACACTGATGGCAGCCCTTCATTTCCAGTCCCTGTGGTGAACTTGCTGAGCTCCCAGTCCTTGGTCTGCTGATCTCCTCCCACAGCTCACTAAATCCTGCAAGACGATCCCAATAACAAGCAAGGGCCTGGATCAGTTTGTTTGCAGAGCTTCATCCTTGGGGACATCTGGTACCCTTGGTTCACATAAGCTTCAGATACACAGCAGTTGGCTTCAGGGTAGCAGAGACTGTGGGTGTTTGCACCCCATTGAGACATCACAGGGTTGGGGTGATGGTGGGTTTGGGTCACAGTCACCCTTGCCAGGACCCTAGGGTGATGCTGTCTCTGTGCTGTACTAACAGCTTGGATCCTCATGGCTGATCTGCATCCTGCTACTGGGAAGCACCAAGGAGGAGCATGGTCCTTGCTGCCGGCTTGCAGCCGGGGTTGTGGGATGTGGTGAAGCCATGCAGCTACTCCAGCTCCCTTTTAATTCCTTTCCCAGCTGCGTTGCCTCATCGCCATGACCAAGCTGTAACCGGAGCAGGTCAGCATTTTGCTGATGGAATGTTTTTCCATCGGGAAATACCAATTTCTGTGGGAACATCTCAATTTTGACCAAATTTTCGGGGGCGAGAATACTTAAAAAGTAGGCCTTTGAGGGAGGTTTGTCTTCCTCCTAACACTGGTTTGGAGACGAGCAGAAGAGAGTGGGTTGTGGAGCACACAGGGGCAGAAGTAAAACCAGGACTAAGGAAAGCCTGAGGTATGCTTCAAATATAGTAAGCTAGAATATCTTTGTAGAAGTCAAAATGGAATAAACTGGCATATTAACCTCAGGACAGCTTTCAATCTGGATTCCAGAGAAAGATTCAGCCTTTGTTTATCTTTCCCTCTGTATTTATACAGCTAATTTTGCCTTTTCCCATGCCATGCTACTTGAGCATCGCAGGCACTGCTGCATCCTGGGTTTGACATCGCGGGTACCAGGTATTGGCAGGGGCAATGCGATGCTGAAGAGGAGTTTCGGCTGAGCAGGAGCTCTTTGTGCGCAGGGGGATGATAGCACCTAACTCCATTGGGGTCTATTGGAGCTCCACCAACTGCAGATCCAGCCCTGGCTCCCGTGGTTGCCTGGTGGGGCAGATGGCATCTTCCACTGGTGAATAACGGGCTGGGAATAGAACACTGAAACCAGAGACCGTGTCTTCCTATTGCATCTTCAGCGTCATGTGAGAGGCTCCTTCCCTCCCATCCCACTCAGCAGCGGCCAGGCCCTGCCTAGAAATAGCTCCTGGTGCTCACAGGGCAGGACCTCGACCTGCCCTGCTGCGTGCCATGGAGCCAATGCCACACATAGCCCTGCATTGGGGCTTGGTGGCCAAGCAGGAGCTGAGTGGGATGGGAAAACACTTTGAGCTTGGAAATCACTTTGTGCTGCCTCCGGGGGGATGCCAAGGCCCTCATATAGGTTTGTGCCCCAGGACCCCAGGAGTTCACAGGGTGCAGAGTCCCTGTGTGATGTGAGACCCTGAGGTCACTGCATGGTGCTCCTGAATACTTCCTTCTGTGCAAACTATTTGCACTGACAAACCTCTTCTTCCTTTCTTTCTCCCCACCTCCTTCTTGCTCTCTTCTCCACCCTTTTTTAATAGCAGCCTCTAACAGCCACTCTCATTCTTCTTTGTTGACACGGCCCTTTGGCACCAGCACTTGGCATTTGCAGAGCAGCTCGTTCTGGAAAGGAAAAGCAAAAAAAAAAGCCTCTTAAAAACACCCCAGCAACTAGGCCCTTGTGCCTCGCAGGGGACGTGGCTCCCTCCTGCCTCGCAGGGCACGGTGCCATAGGGTGAATCAGTGCCTGGGCCCTGCCAGAGTGAGACAGGAGGTACAGGATGGGGTTAACACCACCCGATGGCCAAGCAGGGACTCTGTGCAGGGTGTTCTATTCCATGTATATTCATGCTCATGTGCACCTCTGGGCTGGCCCTAAGGCTCCTGGTTGGACCCAGCCACTGAGTGCAGGCACTCAGCACATCCCTGTAATGGCTTTATCCTCTGGCTGTTGCAGGAGCAGCAGTTTCTTTGCTGCAGCATCTCCAAAAGCACTTGGCAGAGCAGAGCAGCTCAGGCTGCAGTCAGTGGTCATCAGTGACCCTCTCCTCTCCCCAGAGCCACCTTTCTGCATGGGGACGGTCCCAGCAGCATCCCTCCCTCCCAGCCATGGACTGCCCTCACTGCAGACCCTGTGCTCCAGTCCATGGCTGTGCTTTTGGGGCAGGTTTTGGGGCTATGTCCCCTTCTCATCCATTCATCCCACAGCTCCTTGTTCTGTGTGCAGCTTATTTTGGGTCTTTTTTGTTATTTCAGGCTCCAGCCCACACAGAGGCAGATGTTCCTGCTCACCAGTGTGATCTTGGCTGACAGCATCCCTGACTCACCTGCATGGCCACGCAAAGGACAGGGGGAAATAAGAATTTACAAGCAGGAGAAAACCTGACTGGGCTTTTCCAAGCAGAAATTATGGGAAAAAAACAATCAATTAAGAAAGCCCAAAAGTTCAAAGGAAGGTTAAAGCAGTGGATAAAGGATGTATCCCAGCTATTTCCATGAGCCAGCCCTATCTTTTCTATCTGAAAAATCAGCACTGAGTGCAGAGATCAGCCTTTTAAAATGAAACAAAGACTAAAGTAAACTGGCAGAGAAAAATACAGCTGTGCAGTGCAGAGTTCAGGTTCCTGAACCCCAGGCCAATGCCTCAGTGTCCCGCAGGGACCACACAGTGGTCACAGTGTCATCCTCACAGGTGACACTGTGACCCTCAGGCTGGCTGCCCCGCAACTCAGTTTCCCCATGTGGCACAGAGGGCATTGTCACCCACGCCTGTATGTGTGGTATTTACATGTCTACATTGGGTTTAGAACACAGATGATGGTGAGGAATGGTGCCAGGGTTTGCCCTTCAGGATGCTGGGAGCCCATGGGCAGAGGTGGGAGCCTGGTCAGGCGCCATGGAGAAGCAGCGGCTGTTCTTCCTCCCTGTCCACGCACTGCTGGGAATTGCTTCCTTGGAGAAATATTCCCTTTTCAAACAGCAGACCTCGTGGAGGATTATCCGGAGGGGGTGGCGAGGGGAACAGTCACGCTGTCTCGAAGGCACTGTGTTGTTTGAAATGCTCTTTAAGGCACTTGATGACTCACAGCAACAGCTGGAAGGAATAAGCAGTTGGTAATTTCCATATTAACCTCCCGGTCCTGGGGATGGGGGGGATCTGCAGCACGTGCCTGTTCTGGAGGGCACAGTGGCACCTTGCTTGCATGCTGTGAATGGGTGCTGCTGGGCACTGTCCTGCAGTGCTGGGGATGGAGGTGGGAATGGGGATGGGGATGGGAGTAGAGATGACCACAGCACTGGGCAAGCTGCTTGTCAATCCATCCCAACCCGATGTAAGCCAATGGAGCTCTGCACCATGAGGCCGCTCAGGGCTGTTTGTACAGCACCTTGCACAACCAGCACCATGTCCTGACGCAACAGAGTCACGCAGCAGCCGTCCAACCCCTGCCTTTAAGGGACATCTGTCCCTGGGGCTTGACTTTGTGCAAGGGGACAATTGTGCGTGCCAAGCCAGCAAGGAGGTCTAGGATGGGCACAGGGAGGATGTTTGCCTCCTGAACCTGGCCCGCAGCCATCCCGCTTGAGAGAGGATCCATCCTGCACCGCATCCCGCTCCGTCTGCATCGCATCCCGCTGTCCCCACGGTGCTGGGCTTGGAAGAGCAGCCCGAGCTGTCACCATCCTCAGCCTTGGGGTTGCTTTAAAACGGCGTCTCCGGCAGGAGGGCTGTGCTCCGGCGGGAGCCGCGGTGGAAAATCCTGTGCTAGGCTCGCCTGGATCCCCGCGAGCCCCAGGGGATGCGTTTGCCGCCAGGGCATATGTTTTCAGTTCTTGCCGAGGCTGACTTGAGAAATCTTCTCTCCCTCCCAGCTCCTCTGTTGCAAACAGCAACCGCAGGGCAGGGGCGGCAGAGGATGATAAATGAACTGCTCTGTCCCTCCACAGCCAAGGCCCGGGAAGCTGCTGCATCCCCCGGGAGGGAGGGAGCCGGGGGGCTCACGGCGCCTCCGGAAAGTGGCACGGGGGGTTGGTGTTGTGGGGAAGGGGAGGGAAAGGAGGGGTCTGGCCCTGCTGAGCTCCAGTCCTTGAATGCAGATCGTTGTTTCCTCGCCCATCTGTGGAGCAGGCGGGAGAGCATCTGTCGGCTGCGCTTGAAGGGTGGGCTGAGCCGGTGGCCGTGTCTCCCCTGGGGAGCTCCGGATGGGCAACAGAGCACCCGTGCTCCAGGAAAACCTAAAGGAAACACAAGCATGCCCTGATCCAGTGGTGCTGCTGCCCGGGGTCCAGGACCCTATCCCACCTGGATTGCCCCTTCCCATCCTGGTAAAGGGGGGTGACACTGAGAGACCACGTGCACCTCTACAGAACATCTGAGTCATGGCCACCCCGCCACATGCCGTGCTCCCCGTACCCTCGGTGCATAGATCAGCCACCGCATCAGTCCTATAAATAAAGGGAAAACAAACGAGGCCTTGCTGTCTTCTGGAAACCCCTGGAAAAAGAACCCCAGCCCCATCGAGTCTGTTCTCCCCAAGGTATCGTGTTCCCCTCTTTGTGTGTTGCCTCCCACTCCCCAACCCCCCCTTTGCTTCTTTACTGCTGGAGCCATCTGCGTGGTGGAAACTGGATCCGGGTCCCCGAAGAGTCCTCCTGGCCCCTGCCCGCGCTCCAGCTGATGTCACACAATCTGCTTGATCTCATGGCCAGTTGCCGGGGAGCTCCGGACGCCGTCACCTGCGGTCCGGGTGGGAGATGACATGAAGGGCTGGTCAATCCAAGATGGGGGTAGCTGGGGTGCCCCAAGGGTGAGGGCTGTGCTCACACTGGGGGTGGTGAGGAAGATGCGGCTTTTTCGCATCAGGATGTACTGATGTGTGGCTTGGGCTCTCAGACTCCTCTCCCTGTGTCCTACTGCAACGACCAACCTTGCCTCTTTGGGTTTAACCCTGCACAGCACCTTCAGCAGGACAGGCTGTTGTGGTTTAAGCCCATCTGGTAACTCAGAAGCCAGGACACAGGCTCAGGACTTTACAAGGACAGGACAAGGGATGTTGCAGTGACTTTCCATGTACTCAAACTTAACAGTACTGCCATGTGCAGGCTTTCTCCTAAAACGACTACTTAAATATATTCTTACAGCTACTAATATATTATTCTTACTGGGAGAGCTGTGCCGAGCCGGTGGGCATGCTGACTTAGATGCTCGGGTGGTTAGTAAGTCAGGTTTAATTGCGGGTGGACCTCAGTACAGTTTGCACTTCCGTGGTGCCTATTGTCCAAGGACAGCAAAGTGCTTTACAAGCATTAAATCTTATCACAGGCTGCAAGGCAGGTAAGGATATACCGGGATTATTGCATGCGTCGCTGAAACACGGCCAACTCCGGCTGGGAACACATCAGCTATTTACCAGTGAGTGGCAAAGCGATGCAGCAATTTAGGACCGAGCGGGAAATAGAATCTGGTATTGAACTGGAACAGCAGCAGGGCTTTTTAAACGTGAAATAAATCACGGGGCGGTTGGGACGCTGAGTTAGGGGCTGGTGGGCAGCGCTGTGAAGGGCAGAGTCCTGCGGGCTCCGTCCTGCCCGTGCGGACGCGGTGCCGGAACACGCCGCCCAGGGGAGAGGGAGCCGCACAAAAGGCCGTGCAGTGCCGAAGGGACGGCGCTGATGGGGTGGGAGGGAGCAACGCGTGCGGGCCGCCCTCGATAAACCCCCTTGGTGGGGTGGGCTGCTCAATCCCCCCCACCCCCTTTATCCCGTTCGCCCCCGTGGGGTCCCTCCACGCTGTCGGTGACGGGGGTATTGCGGCGGCTCGTTCCTCCCCCCGGGCCCCCC
>JBAFWW010039084.1:0-19414 GCA_036873685.1 Agapornis canus
GGGTCCCTGCCTGTGGCAGGGGTTGGAGCTGGATGAGCTTTAAGGTCCCTTCAACACAAACCAAGCTGGGATGCTATCAAAGTGTTTTGTCATTAGTATCAAATTCTTTCATATACAGCACAACTCTAAGCACACAGCTGAATTTCAATCCCATTCTGTTACATTCCCTGGAGGATTAATGTTTGTGTGAGGGTTCTTTGGTTTGGTTTGGGGGGATTTCATTCAATTACTTTCATACAAGCACTTCAAAAAAATCAGTAACATTGTTAAAATTTGCAAAGCAAGAGCCCTTGCTCTCCCTCTATCTAAATGTAACCCACATGGGCTACACTCCAAAGCCAAAGTAAAGGTCTCCCCAGGTATGCCTGGTATTCTCAATAGCAGAACTTCTGATCTTCTAATCTCCCTTAAACAAATCACCTGTCAGATGTCGAGTTAAGCATGTGTACAAATTGCTACAGTGACAGAGATGCAAAGACGCCTATATTAAACAGAACAGCCTTTCCTCCTCCGATTCATTTTTGACTCCTCCGACTGTTAAGCACTGAAACGCAGCCACTAAATCCGCCGCAGGCACCGTGCCCCTGCGGGAAGTTTATGCAGGCACTTGAAACTGAATAGCGCTGCAAAAAGGCACTTGGCTGGAGGTTGCCTCCCAGAATCACTGGAGCAATGGCAATACCCAGGGTCAATAAAAAGCCCCCTCCCAAGCGTGACCAAAGCCCTTCCCTGAAGTTCAGATGTAAAGTGAAAACCTGAACTGGATGTTCCCTTCTCTTTTTCCAGATTATATGGAACTGACAGCTGAGAAAGACTAAAGGACTCCTTTGCAGACAGGGTTCAAAGAGCATTTAATATCTTAAATACTGTGACGTTACAAATACAATCCCAGATTTTTCAAGGGCCACTTCACATTCAGGACCAGATAAGATTACGGCTGTGCCTTAAGTATTTCTATCTACCCCTGCATTCCAATTTCAACCCAGAACTTTTATCAGCTGCTTCTGATCTGCTCCAAGAAATAGTAAAGTTTCCAAAGCAAAAGACTTCTCAGAGAGATGTACACAATTCAGAGTGTCTAACGCAATAGATGGAACAGCGTCATTGAGTACACAGCACTTGAAGTGTCTGCAGAACTTAAATCTTTAACACAAAATTGATCACTGCAAAATCTGTTAACAAACTCTGTTCAAAGTCATTTCAGAATTCAGCAGCATTCACTCACACACTCTGGAGTCAAGCACACTGGCAAAATAAACACACGCTAATACTGCGACTAAGCCAGACTCAGAAAACAAGCAAAGAGCTGAAGGAAAGCTGTACAGGATATTCCTTAAATCCATCTCCTGGGGTCTGTCTTTTGATTACTGTGAGATCCAACTCTCCCTTAGAGCTATGACAATGGCAACCAAGACATCCAGCCAACAGCACGTCAACTACTTTCCTATTACCTATTACTTTTCTCATCTTGGCCTTTCATGATAAATGCTCCAGGAAAAGGCCTAACCCTGCACACCCTTTGTAGAGACAGGCCATTGATTTTGACAACAACAGTTTCAGGCTGATCCCACTTGTATATACTCAAACTTTAAGCTGAATCCTGCCATGAATCTTCTCTGCAAAAGAAGAGACCTCTATGGCCACAGAATTAGTCCAGAACTAACAAGCTAAAATATGGTCAGACTAAAATGAATGTGGCAGCTGTACCACTGACACATCTTGCCAGGGATCAGAAACATCTACCTGTGCAGCAAAGCATGTATTGCTATCCATAAACAAAGATCTCCTTGGAGGGAGAGATCATATATTCATATTCATTCACACATGCCCAGTTCTATTCCATTTCTATAAAGTTCATTCTCAGTTAACAACTCCCATTAGTTATAGTATGAACTCACATTAAATCAAAAGTAACCACATTTCCCTTCACCAAATAATCATTGTATAAAGCTTCTCGGAAATGCCAGTGGGTCTCCCCCCTCCTCCCAACAGAAGCCTCTCTCAGTTCTCAATAAGATTGCAGCAAAAACAAATGAATGCATCAAAGTAGGTGGAACAAAGAAGGGGAAATATTGTGCAAAATGCTGATCCACCAAAAGCACACAAAGCATTTCTTCAGTAGCCACAACGAATAATTTAATCTGAGGCAAATTACCAAGCAAACATCAATTAAATTACATGCTGGAATACAAGAGAAAGTTCTCCCACACACATTTCAGGTTTGCACAGTCAATAGAGCAGCACGCACACAGCTCAGCACAAGGCTCTGTGGACTGGTGGAGTCATCTGAGCTGCTCACTCAAGGGTACTCCGGGCTCTCCATAGGGTGAGACAACCACAAGCATCTAAAGAGGTAAATATAACTCCACCACACTATTCTTGTTTGAATGTTTGTTTAGAGAGAGCATATGTTACCAAGCTTTGTAAAATGGGAAGAAATCTGCATTTCTTACCCTATAAACATGACATTCATGAAGCTCACACAACTAGAGCTTTATAAGACAGTTATCTCCACCATCCATAAATTTTAAATGCCCAGCCACCTCACCAGAAAGCATCTGAAGCAAGTTGTAGCAGCAGCAGAGATCCCCCAGCTCTAATAGCAGCCCCATTGTGCTACGTGCTGTCTGCACACCCAACAGATCCAAAATAGGGATCAGCTCACAGAGAAATCGGAGACAAGCACAACACACTGAGATGTAGTGGTTTGCTGACTCCCACAGAGATGCTGTAGTAAGGCCACACTCCAAGCCCCAACAGACAAAGCTCAAGTTCAGTGTGTTAACAATCCTGTGCTAACCAATATAACCCAAAATTACAGTTTCTGGAAAGTAGGGCATCCACTGACGGTGCAAAGCTTCCAGCCTGGCTCCCTACACCGCCTCCAGCCTCAAGAAATACAGCACTCAAAAGATTTTATGGAAATAAGACACAATTACACTCTCTTTTGACCAATACAACTTGGAAACCCAAGCATCAGGAGTAAATAATGCTCCATAATGGTTCACCATCCTGGGCAAGAAGAAAAACATCCTTTGATCCCTTAAGGACTGCTTCTCTCAGCAAGGATACTCTGCTCATCTGTTGGACAGGAAAGTCCAGCTGAGCAAAAATGGTAATTCAGTTTTCTTGTGACTACAAACCCATGTCCTTGGGTTTCAAGAGACCCACAAGAGCGTTTTGTAACTCATGCTGTAGCAGGGGTGATGGTTCCACAAGACAGATTTCAGGCCTTCACAATGCTTGAAGAAGCATGCAGCTTTACAACCCTAATGGGAATTGTGTCAGTGCACCCTATTAGTCTACTTTTTGGACAGTTGTGAAGAAGAGCACTACCTAATTTCAAACAGTGCATATCTGAGCTAAGATCAAGAGCCACATGTATGACACACCACTCTGGCCACTTGCTTTCATCCATCACATCTTCCAGTGCTGCACATCTGCCTACGTCCAGTATCTGAAACAAGGGACAGCACAGGGTTTGTTTTGGTGGGCTTGTTTTGTCTTTAGCTCCATTCCTAAACACGCAGCTGTGAGAGTTTTATATTCAATTCCCAGTTCTGAGCAGTGAATCGGTACCAGTTCATACACCTCAGATGAAGTTCTGCTGCAGCAGTTAATAACATGTTGTACCCATCTAGGCAGCTCTCGCTAAAAAGTTTGGATTTAATCTCATAGTAGAAGCACATTTTGACACCTTAAAAATAGGCTTGTACAGTTTAGAACTTTTTAAAGTTTTAAAATCCATTCATACCCCTCTTCTCCAAGAGCTGCCAGAGAAAATACAGTGTTCTGGGGGGAGGAGGGCATTGGTTTACTACACAAAGACGACAAAAGAAAAATGGTTTAGACCCTGTCTGACATTTAAATGCCAACTTACAAACTTAAGGCAAAACGGGAAATACCCGTGACAGAACTCAGACTGACTGAATCCAGTCTCATTAAATCCACATTACGTTAGTTTACCTACCTGTAAAGGCAACTATTTTTCAACATAAATCCTAGAGTGTCTATTGAGATTAAATGCATATCAAAGCACGCAATAAATGTACCCTTTGGCATCTAGATAAAAGCACTAAGAGAGGCCTCATAAAATAATGAGATCTACAGTAAAACCTAGAGCACAATGAAACTCCAAGACAATTAATACTGCCAGGAACAGATTCTTACCAACTGTGCTAAGCCCAGGACGCACAACATGTTTCAAATACAGATCTCCAAATTCTTTACAAAGCTGGTAAGGCTACAGCAAGCAGACAAGAATTTCAAACTCTCTTTTAAGGAGTTTAGAACCAACAAAGCTCCCGGTATTTTAGTGCCATTGCAGGCTCTTGGAACACTGCAGGCATTTACAAGTGCTAGCAAATTAATATGCTGCACCGACTCATTTGGTGAACAATCCCATTCAGATCTTAAGCTGCTTGTCCTGTGTTCTGAATGTGTTACAAGCTGAAAAACTCTGAGGCACCAAAGATACTTTCTGAAAGGGTGCTAGAGCTTTTCAGGCATAAAACCGCTTGCTGTACTTTGGACCGATTACTGGGCCAGTGACAAAAAGGCATTCTGGCTTGAAGACAAACAAACTCAAGACCACCGCATAAATCGTGATGTTATTAGTCAAAGGACTAACACAAACTACAGTTCAATGTTATTAAAATCATCATAACAGCATTAATGGAGAGCTGCTGGTTAAGTTTGGAGTCAGTGTTATAGCACAGCCTGTTTTAAAGGAATATTTCCTGATGAATTGCTCTACTAAGAGCATGTCATAGCAAAGAGTGCTGTGCACAGGGCATATGTGGTGAGTATTTGTGAATAAAACTGCACAGATGGGTGATCCCGATTTCCACTCTTCTCACATTCCTGGAAGATCAAATAGAAGGCTTGTGATACAAGAACAACAAAAAATAAACAAATAGAGAAAATGCTTACTTTATAATGTGCTGCTTGTGCTTTCCTATCACAGCAATAACAAGCCATGAAGTATCAAAAGAGAATGACAAGCACAGTTCTGCTCTTTTCTATTACTACTGCAGGAGGAAATGTAACAAATGTTTGCTTCATTTCCAGAAGGAACTCCACAGGTCTATTTGGAATAAACAGTGCCCACAAATTATAGGCAAATCTGTTACAAATTCACTTCTCCATAAGCCTGCTATTCAAAACAAGCAGCTGATAACATAACAATAAAATGAATATGACCAGTTCATGGGTAAAATACTGCAAACAGCTCAAGAGTAAACTGCCATCTCACAAGAGAACCATCAATTTAGGTCAGCTCGTAGCCGCGCTGCTCAACAGAACAGGAAACAGCATGATGTGCAGAATAAGATGTCGGTCACTTGGGCTCATTTTTTCCTGAAGCAAGAGAAGAATTACAGCTTACTTTCAGTATTACTTCTGCACTCCTGCTTCAACTGGAAGCCTGCATGCTGAAAAGTGGAGAGCAGCTCATCCCACTCGGGGAACAGAAATTCTGGTAGCATCCACGCACGTATTCACAGTGCGACAGCCTGTGAAGAGACATGAAGCTGTTTCCTACAAGCCATTATTTTTGAGCAGGGCAATGTAGGGCATCTCGCAACTACATCTTTAAGGACCAAGTAATTAACTCCTCAAATGAAAAGAAAACACACGCGCATTCCATCTTCCATCAGGGATGTGTGAATATCACCCCCACATAACTTCAAAAGCTCAGACCGGGAGGGTTTTAAACAGATGCCATTAAATATTGATGCTGTACTTCATTTTTCTGCATGACTGTTTATTTGAAGGGAATTAATTAGTATATTGGGAAAATAATCCTTTAAAATGTATGCACTGCAATTCTAGCATGGAGAATCTATTCTGGGTACATATCAGCATACTACATTGATTTTCAATGTAGTAAGATGCAATAAAATAGATATCCTGTTTTACTTTTTTGTCTCAGAGTACAGTAGCTATCCAGTAATTTAGAATTCTAAAACACATGAGAACTTCCATAACAAGTGTAGGTGCAAGAGAAATCACCCTCTTTTGCCCCAGAGTCATCAGATGGGAGAGGTTTGAGACCTGCATATGATTACTACGTCCTCAAGTGACATCCACTCCACCCCTCCAAACCTTGCTTAATTCATACGTACTTCACCCGAGCTCAAGACTAAAGTATAGGGCATCTGCATGCACTGTAGAAGAATTTCTTAGTCAGGATATTGGAGACACAAACACTTCAGCAAACCACATGCCTGAAATGAGAGCGAAGGTTCTGAACACTGCCCTGTCTCGCACAGCCATCACTGCAAGCAGAGTGACAGATGTTCAGAGAGCAGAGTCAGCATTACTAAATTAAGCAAAATGATCTAAATTTCTTATTAACCTAAAAAAAAAGAGCCAAAGCCCTACAATGCAGACAGACAGAATGGATGGATGCAGAAACAAAAAGCCCACAGCTTCAGTTCTTATCTGCACTCAACTGAAATCACTCAAAGGGCCAAAGAATAATGTTTAGTCTTATAAACTGTCATTTAGCTGAACAATGCTACAAAACATAAGCAATTGCTAAATGAACAGATGCACTAATCACTAGTTTAAGCAGTATTTTACACCAATGCAAGTGCTTCGCAAGATGAAGCTTATCACAAGGGCTCCATGTTAGAAGTGATAGTGGTGGTGAGGTAAAAATAGATCTCATGAGTTTATCTTCTCTCTCCAATTAAAAAGCTGTAACTTAAGCAAAAAAAAACCCAATGAATTTCACTAAAGGCAAAGTACCCAATATTATCTAACTTTTCATATTTTTGCTTTCCTGTCGCCTTTGTAATTCCTATTCCATCTGGCTAGACTGAAGAAAATGACACCGTTTACCAACTTCAACCATTTTGAAACATGGATGTTAAGGAAACATGTATTGGCTCATTTCTACAACAGTAATCAACATTTGATCTTGGGCCATAACGATCAAAAATACTCTTTGTTCTATTTTCTTTTTAATGTCAACACAAAATATAGGATAAATACCATCTTCTAAATCTGAACTTAAATACAATCCTTAGGTAACTGAGCTGCCCTAGAAAAACAGGCAGAAAGAGACAAAAATAAGTTGTCAGAAATGGTCTGAAATGCTTACCCAGAAAGCAATTTCAAGAAATAAGAGCATCTATCATACCCAAAATGAATGTTACTATTATAGACATGGAGCAAGATAATCACACTCAAACCGGAGCAGGCACAGATTTAAACTGCTCTGCAGGACAGAAACAGGAGCTCGGATCTCCATAAATGGTGTGCAAGGAAGAGCCCACACAACCAAGGATCCAAAGCTTAAGGTGGATGTAGAGGCTGTCAGCTTGATGTACAGCTGTTCCTCCTGACAGGAAGTGTAGCTGCACCTTAGCAGTCTGCATCAACTCCTGCTATTAAATATAATGATGTGCCAGCCTCCTCTTCCCCTTTCACTCTTCCTTTTATCTATGCTTTGCTTAATGTTGCTTTCATCCATCACATTGCTGCAGCTTTGTCTGTTGGCATAAAGAGCACTCAAACACAGAAGAAATGCCTTTGCTTGAAGAACAAACAGGAACCTCCTGCCCAACCTTTGACTTGAATACATCTGAGCTACTGATCTTCATGGAGCAACTGGAGCTCCTGGGCACAGTTCCCTGAACGTCCCATGACTCCCCAGCTATTTTATAACACAGGGAGAGACCATTTGCTTGATGAGCAGTTGAATCATCTAAAAAATATGAAAGAGGATATTGACTTGAATCTACTGGATGATTTATCTGCCAAGCAGGGAAAGCAAGCTTGGCCTCTGAACCAGACTGATACAGATAAGGGGGAAAGAGGAAAACAGATGTGTGCTTGCCTATGTACACAGAGGGCAAAGGAAAGAAAGGAAATTCCTCACAACTGGACAAGAACATGTCCTCCCACAGCAAGGAGAAAGGTCATTTGGTGCTCTTCAGTAATGACAATACCTTCCACTTAAAACAGTATTCAGAAGCTACAACTGTGGTCCAAAGGTTGACTCCAAACTAGTATTGTGACACAAAACTACTACAGCCACAAAGAGCTTATTTTCCACAAAGTTTAGATCCATCTCCCCAAATAAAGAGAGTTTTGGCTGCTAACAAACTAATGAGCCATGAACCAGCAGAACCAAGATTACGTGATGGTAAAATGCTTTGGCAGAGCATGTCTGAAGTCAGAAGTCTTTAGGATGAGAACATCTGCCAGTTTCCACAAGGGACATTCAGGATGCCTTCACCAACATTAACAACAAAGAGTCATCCTAAAGCATTCCAGCTTCTCTAACGTCCTCAGAGGCCTTCTGAATACATTTGTAAAGGACTCCAATATTCCGTGAAAAGATTATTACTGGCTGCCTGACTTGTGTGCAAAGTGAGATGGATCAAGACAACAAGGCTAAGGACTAGAAGCAAGACTGGAGAAGCATCATGTGGTCTACCCCACCGCTTTGGGTTTTTAATCAGGATTTTGAGTACTCTTGTATATGAATGACATTGATAATCATCAGTAAGCATATCCAACAAGGCTACTGACACATTATAATCAATTTGTGCTTATGAACACCTATTATACAGACTAAAGCTCAGTCATGTTGTTTCACTCCTTATACAAGTTGATGAAAGCATTTCCAGAAAGGCATGAATGCAACATGACATTTTTATCCCCAAGAAATTCATGTGTAATTGCAGACTGTAAATACACACAAATAAGCAGAGTCTTCATACAAGATGCACAGAAGCCCACATTGTCTCAGCAGTGTTTGTTGTTAAGAAAATGGTGTATTTCCTGGCTTTAAAATGCTTTACTTTACTAATTTAATATTTGGGACCAGATCTATTTTTGCAACAGCTCTGGAACACACACACAAAGGAGAGGGAAAAAAAGTTATGAATGCAATGCCATGAATAGAGCCATACAGTTCATGCATTTTCCCCCTTAGAAGATTCTGAGCATTAAGCACTGCACCACACAAAGAAAATGTATTATAGTCCCTATTTTTAGGGTGATTTGTGCCTATGGCTTTTTTCTTTTCATTTTGGGTTCATCTCCTGATTATTTTCAAAGTTTTCCTATCTGAGAAAGCCTCTTGACATGCATTAGGGCTTACACATCAGTCCCAGACTGTTTAATTTAGCCCTAATACCTTGAGGAAGGTTCAGGATGGATTGTTGCTATTCTGATTAAGGAATCAATCTCCCCCCCTACTGAGAAGGTTGGATGAATGCCTCACCCCCAGAGGGAAATCAATATTGCTCCACTGACCAGCAGCTTCCATACACTGCGTGCGCTGAGGAAAACTGAATAAAGAAAGCAGCACTTAATTCCTGCATTATAATTATAAAACACAATCTGAATTTCCACTGTTTTGACATTTTTTACTCAGTTCTTCAGGGGCAGATTCGAGCTTTTTACTACTCTGCCAATAACCCAGATCCCTTGTTCTGTTCCCAGAGATTAACCCACAAGCCAACCACAAAACATAACTCTCCCAAGCCATCACGATTCAAGTCAATACAAATTTCTATAACCACATGCATGAAAACCATACATATCATCCAAAAGAGAATGTCTTCTGACCATTGTGTGACTGGAGCGCACTACTTCATCATGCTTTTCCTAACCACCAAGTACTTCAACTCAACTGCTAATAACCAAGTGAAATATATTTGTATTGTTCAGTTCAGCAAAGGCTTTTGTTAGCTGGAACAAATCAACACACTCCCATAACCATTAAACGCTGGCACTATGATAGGCACGCTTTCTCTTTAAGTATTTTCAAAGAACATCAACAACTGCGTAGATCAAGTCTCCAAAGGTACCTAAATTTGGTGCATGTGTTTCACAACAGCACATTTCTTGCAAAAACTGTCTTCCTCCAACAATTACAGCTTTCCTATTTCAAGCCACTTTCATGTCAATCACACCGAACCTCTGGAAAGGGAGCTTTCAACAATTTCATACAAATAGAAGGATGACACAGACAAGAAGCAGTGCAAAAGCCACAATGCAGAAAGCAACACCAGCCCACAATTAAGCAGAAGAGGCGTAAAGGTGCTCATAGTTCAACAGTGCTCTGTCATGGATAGATGGATGATTCTACCCTTCCAAGTCTGTTGTTTCCTGGGCAACTCCGCTGCGTCTCAGAAGACTGCATGCAGCCATGCAGCCAGAGAAGCATTATTTAGTCTTTAAATAGAGTTGGAACCAAGCTCTCCCCCCCATGCCAAAAATAAGGCTGTAAATCCCCAGGGCACTGATTGAAATAGGAACGCAGTTACACTTGTCATGTGACATGCATTCTTATTACCTAAAGGACAGGCTGGTTTGCTCAGCTTACAGCTTTGGTTTTCAGGTAAAGCATGGGACATTTAAGTGTTGAATGCCTTGATCACCGCAGGTGTGCTGCCATCCTTTGGGAGGATGCAGCCCTTCTGATCAGCCCATGACAGTGTTTCAGAGCAAAGCAGCAAAGGAGCTGCTAAGCAATATACACACTGCTGAAATGTTTGCTTAAGAGGTCTTTCGCACACTGAAAACTGAACTAAAATGGTTTTTCGGCTTTTACATGTTAATTTACAAACAAATGCCAACGAGCATCCTCTGCAAACACAGATGTTTCACAACCGCAAAGAGTTGTAAGGAAATAAAGGCTCCTGACCAGTACATACAGCCCTTTCCTCTCTCCCTTTATTTTTAGGCTTTTCCAGTGACAACACAAAAACAAAAGCATCTCAGACTGATGCACTTGAAAGAAACAGGCAGGATAGGTAAAAAATAGTTCTGCAGTGCTCTATCACAGCTCTTCCAGTTCATCCACTGCCAGTTTTCCCTTTACTCCAGCAAAATGTTAGTTACACATTCTTAATGAACACCACTCCTGTAAGACCCACATTTGACAGATGAACAGCCCTCAAGAGGGCAAGAAATATTTCCCTTCCCCATTTAACTTTTGTCTGAGAAAACACACTTCCATTCACTCCCTGCTGCATGCCAATCATTTCTTTCCTTTTGTAAACACATGGTAAACATGTTAAAGCATTTCTCTCTCAATACGAGAAAGCATAATGCAGAGTGAGAATGTTATCTAAATGCATTTTAAATCTAATTGTTAAAGAATTCCTCAAAGCTTTCTGCAGAGAATGATGGATGAAAACCATTTCTGCAGAAAATGAGTACATGAAACCTAGCAGCACACACATTTCTGGACAGAGCTCACTTAGGGATGTGGTTAAATATTCTTCCACAGCAAGTGAAGATGCAAAATGAAACCACAGAAATCAACATACATACACTCAAACCAGTAAGTCAACTCTACTTAAATATTACATGGAAAAAGCCACATAAAACCAGCAATGCTACAAAGACAAGCATGCAAAAGAAGACTGCTAGGTTCCTTCACTACTTTTCTGTTTGACTTTGTATCTAACCTTCACCCTTTGCTACACTTGCTTTGGATCTCAAACTCTTGACTTGCTATTCCCTATCTGCCTGATAGCAGCCACAATCCCACCTGTCCCATCCTCTGCCTGCTCTCCCCACATGCTCTTTATCTTTTCTTGATACTGATTTCTTTGTCCAAATTCCCTTCCTACTCTTGAGCTCATTTTTGCTGTTTCCTTTGCCCAGTTAGTCCCAGTTCTCTCATCCTCCCTGCACTCACCATCAGCACCACCACTCTCCCCAAATGACCCCATCCCCATCATTCTCAGAACTCCAATCACAGGAACAGTTCCTAGATGAGCAGCTCCAGGTTTCTGCAACTAGATCCTAGCATGATCTCTACTCCTTCTTCCCTTAGACATTTGATCTGTTGAATCACCCAGTTTTCTCTCAGACCACAGCATCTCTTCTCTCATTCCTCATCCGAGGGCAAGTATCACAAGAGAACCATTGTGCCACCTGCAAAGATGGACTTTTAGCACGTCTCAGCTCAGCCATGCTTTCCATCCCCTCTCTCTCCTAGCTCCAAGTTCACTTTCTCCCAGCTCACTGACACACACTACTCTTCCCACTTACACAGGATCTTCTTTCACTCCACTGGGTGACAATAAGAGTCTGAGAGCAGGCCAGGCGGACCCCTCCCTGGCCTGGAGCAGCCATGGCATGGGAAGTCTGGCTGTACCCTTGCAAGGACCAGACTGAGGCATATTCAGTTATTCTGAGGGTGACTCCATCAGCTTGTCCCACTAAACTCCTTCAAGGACAAAACCTACTCAGCACAGCTGGACCTCCTGAAGACTTCGGCACTAACATCTTGCACCAAGTAATTCCAAAGTGGTATTTTTCCAAAGACTTAAGTGTTTCCCTAATTTGGGCATATTTTCTCAAGAGCAGCAGAAAGCATATTCCTGCTCACCAGCTATTGTCTGCCAAATTTCAAAGCCTTGCTCCAATGAATAGGAGCACTACTGCTTTCCAAAACCAAACGTGCTTAGTATATGCAAGAAACTGGCCCTGGTAACAACTGAATAATCCTGACTGATCTGGGTTGCTCAGCCTGGAGAAGGCTCCTTACGGGGAGACCTTAGAGCCTAAAAGGGCTACAAGAAACCTGCAGAGGGGTTTTGGACAAGGGCCTATAGGGACAGGACAAGGGGGAATGGCTTTAACCTGCCAGAGGGGAGACTGCCTTAAGATCATGGGCAGAAGTTCTTCCACTGATCCACTATGGCATTTCCTCAGCATTACGGACTACCTGGATGTAGCTTGTTGAGGACCATACTTCTAAACCAGGCAATAATTCCCAAGAGACTTCAAGTTTTATTGCCTTCCCAGGTTTCAGAGTGTCCAGGGAATTGCTGTTGTCCTTTTGGTTGTTTTCCCTATTAGGTTGACTCTTCCCCAGATAAATTAAGGACAACATTGCAACAGAGCTGCTTCTTTACGTGCCTTATAGCACACATGTCTGCTTCAACAACCAGCAATGAATGCTGGTCACGCAACATCTCATTCTTGCACTTTAACTCTGCTGCTCCAATGCTGGAAGTAACCTAGAAACCCCATCTACAGCTTTGCCATCCTTGGATGCAAAAAGAAACATTTTATTTAATAATACCAACAAAGCATCCTTAATAATCTGAGACAAAGGAAGTTGATCAGATTAATAAGGTTACCCAGACAACACAGATACAAAGCTATCACGTGAAAGTTCCAAAGGGATCCCTAAATCATCCCTACCCCACCTGCTCAAGAAGCCTAAAACCACTGGATCCCGTTTAGCCATACAATTACTTTTTTGCCTATTCTGCATTTTGGAGCCAAAGCCGCTGATTGAAAAGAAGAACAAAAATATGCCAAAAAATACTGAAAAGAAGGACTGCAGTATGCCAAGAGACAATTGCTGGGTTTCCTCCCAGCAGTTTAATCAGCTTCTTGTTTTAACAAAAAGAAAGTGAAAAGCAGAGTTTCTAGGGGTAGGAGGAAGAGAAACTTCATATGAAATGCATAATTATATTGAAGGGGGAAGATATTTTAGCATATTTATACAAACACCAAGGAAACTCAACAGAGCCTTGGATTTTGATGACTGGATTGGATTCAATGTCTGACCCATCTCAGAGGCATTATTTCAAACAAGATGAAAGTGAATCTCCAAAAATTCATTAGCAGGTTACTTGTCCAGCACTCAACAAAGGCAATAACGTAAAGCATGTTATTAAGTTACACTGCAGCAGTGGCTCCTGCTCTTCATGTGGAGCATGGCTTTTGAAATTCTACTTTAAGAGACTGTTTCACAACATGAGTAACACTAATGAGCTGCGGAGAGTCCAGAAAAACATCGTCTCCTGTTTGACTGCCTTCCCATATGGTTCAAGAAAGCAGGGGATCTGGAGCAGCCACAACACAAATGGGAAGAGTCTGGGACTGAAACCAGAAGAAAAATATATTCTGCAGTCTTGAATCACACTGGAAGACCATAAATCCCCCAATTCTTTATGAATAGGTAGGAAACACAAGAATAGGTAGGTGACAATATTGAAGAAAACCTCTTTCTTAACACAAAGCAAAGCTGAACTGTAAATGAAGATACTCAGCCATTCATACACAAAAGACCCAGCAACTCCTTCAGGAGGCAGAAGGGAGTCTTTCTACTCCTAGTGCCTGGAAGTACGGTATATGCAGGGACCTCATACATAACCCTATTCTCCTACCAAGCAGCTCCTGGGGAGCCCACACACAATATATCACCTTAAAGATCATCTACTTTTAAGCTAACGAAAAAGACTATGACAGCACTAATTTTAAAGCACACATACTTACAGCTTCAGCAGCCTGAAATGTTGTTCTGGGCAAACACAGAGGTGTGTGCTCCAGAATTAAGATACTGTACAATGATTCAGCTTCTATAAACCATTTCTCACTCGATGATCTGCATATACAAGCTGACCACTTAAAACAGTGAGTGATCCACTGTGAAATGTCAGACAACTTTGGTACCTCAAAACTACCAAAATATCTATGCTGAATGCTTTGCTAAAGTGTATTTTGCTTTAAAGTGACCATCTCCAGCATCCAGCACTCTGCATGCAACCTGTGCTAACAGCCTTAGAAAAGCCAAGCCAATATTGTAAATATGATGCTTTTATTCCTGACCTTAGCTTTTTTTTCCCCCATTTTCTACCTCTCTCTGTTTTAGGGTGCCTTACTCAAGGAGTATATTTATGGGTGAAATTCCACCCTTTTGCAAACACAATTTTAACATGTTACTAAAAAGAAACCAAGATACTACTGAACACAAAGGGGAGGAGGTCAGGGGGGTCATTTCTCTGAGTTGTCTGAATGATTGCAACAATTTACACCTAATTAGCAAGAACACAAACTTTTCAGAAGACCATCTGCCCTTACTACAGAACAAGATTTCCTAAAATACAAACAATTCATCCAACCTGCATTTAAAGGTCAGGCCCATTGCCTGATATAATGGAAACACTCAACTCATAATCAGGGTGAACTTGTGATTTAGCATGCAAGACAATACCTTAATCTGTGTTCTGGTCCCACCAGAAAGGAGCTCCTTTTCCTCTCAAAAAGTAGGAGGTGTGAGAATGGGATGTGTGGGATGACTCACACAGATTTCCACTGTATGCAATCAATGCAATGCTGGTGCATACAATAAAACTAAATGTTGGCTTAAGAATCAATACATCAAACCTGGATCCAGCACTGCAGACACTCTCATAAGGAACAAGCCAACAAGAACAGAACATTCCTTTAAGATCACATTTGACCACTGTGCCCAAGTAACCACCAAGGTCAAGATCACCTAGGTACTCCAGACAGTTTCCAAATGTGAGTCATTGCTACATATGACACTCATACATTACAAATACCAGTGAAGAACAATACTGCATTCAAACAAATTGGAGAAATGCAAGGTTAAAGCTGTTTAAACACAAATTCTGCTGATGAAATAGAGACAAGTACTGAAAGAGGAAACAATTTATCAGCCACAGACAGAAATGGGGCCTTCCAGTTCTTGGTGTTCCACCTATGTTTCATCTTCTAACAATGAGGATGTAGTTAAGAAAACATGATCTACAAGAATTCCACTTAGTTTAATACTTTGAATTAAGAAATTACTACCACTGAATATTATTTTCTAAACAATGCAAAGTTTAATGCCAATTCACACCTGTAAGTGGAATGAACTTTATATGGCAAAAAAACCCACCTGTATCTACAAATTGTGGGTTTCATACTAACACATACTGGAACACTACAAACAAAAGGTGCGGTCCCCAAAGCATCACCTATGTGAGGACTTGGCCAACAGAGTCCCTTGCACAAGGGCATCAAAATAAGCCCTTTGTAAATCCAGAACATTTACCTTCTTAACAGTTTGAAAGGACACTGACAGCTTCAGCAGCCACCCAGCTCTTCACAAAGGTCAAAGAAAACTTGATTTAATCATCCTCCTCCTCCACCTTTATTTTAAGCCTCAACAAATGTGGAAAGAACCCCAACACCAAACCCACAGCATCTGCACCTCTGAAGCATTCATCTCAGAAAGATGAGTCTTCCCACATTTAATCACTTTACCACTTGCACTTGCTGTATGGCAGTGTTCCGAGGAGGCAGTATTTCCTGGACCACTTAACCACAAATTTACACATAGCTCCCCCAAACTACATGCTGTACCAAAACTCATCGTCAAGAAAGATCATTCCCTTCAATATACCACAGACTTTTTCCGCTCAAAAGAAAAGGACTGCGGTTAGTTTTAGCTCGGTTTGCCATGTAATTCCTACCACTTGATTTGAGGGCTTTGTACCACACAAAAGGACACTGGCAGGAACAGTAGCACACACTAACATTTTACTAGCTAAAGCACCCTTCGGAATAGCTGTGTGCCATGCTCTGTGTCCTTCCCCATTACCCAAGAGAGGAAAAGAGTTTAAGAGATCTGAACATGCTTTTACAGCCTGTTGTTCCTAAGACACAGTTAACTGATGGTGCAAGTCGGGTCTATACAGTGGTACACAAATTTCACTTACCACATACATTAGCCAAGTATGTAGAAAACAATACCAATTCCAGGAATCTGACATAAAATAACTATCTACAATTCTCTCCTACCTGCTGGCCCTTAATGATACTCTTGAACTGGGGTAAAAAACAACATGACTGTATTTGTCCCTCACCCACTGACCCTTCCTCCAGCTCCTGAATGTTTCACAAGTGCAAGGGACAACAAGACTTCTGCAGGAGTTGGGGAGCCTGACAAACTGCACAGCTCAGCCACTGCCACCCTGTACAGCATGCTTACACAAAGGAAGCCCATCGACAGTTACAAAAGACCTTAAGGTTTTGCTCTGTAACACTGGATTGCTTGGATGCCCCAGATGATCTCATTGTCCTGAGTATTTAGTACAGGATATAAATGCTGCATTAGTACCTCTAATAATTCTGCTGGTTATGGGTCCATTTACAGTCACAGTGCCAAGCTCAAGATGAAACTCACATCTAGATTTGAGTGAAATATCAGCAGTAACTCTGCAATAGGATTTGCAAGCCAGAGGCACAGAATCCACGGAACATCGCAGTACAAGGATAAAAGTCTGTCTTGGGAGTAACTTGCATGTTGCCAAAGGGATTTTCTTGCTTCTGAAGTATGAGGCTTTCTGCAACCAGCTTTCTTTTTTTCCAGGATGAACAGAAATTCTACATAAATCCATGCACATTAACATTCTACATGCTGTAAACAGCAAGCTCAATTTTACTTCTCCTTTGCTAAGTTTAAAGGGGTGAGTCATGAAACCTCATCCAGTCTGGTAGATCAGCACATCAGAGACACAGGGGGCAAGTCAAGCCTGATCAAACAATGCTGATAGCTCCAGCAAACATTTCAACTACTGTTGGAAACACACTTGTTACTGCTGCAACTTGCACCCATCAAATGGTTCCATCAAATTATATACCAGTCACATCATCCAGGCAGCTGATTACACCACGTGTTCCTAAACACCCATCCCATGACTACCTGAAACAACTAATAAGCTTAAAGGAAATGGAAATGTAATTTTGCTTAAAAGCATCCCATGATCAACAAGAGAAAACAGCACATATTAAATATAGGATACTTCGGTGCTTTCCTTCCCCAGCGAACAGGAGAACATGAGGAGAAAAATCACTGCTCTGGCCTACGTACACAGTGCACTGGACACTGATGGGTTTTCAAAGCTCTGCCCCAATTAAAAGAAAGGAACTCGTGCCAATTTTGTACCTACAGTCATTTAATCTGTTGGTCCCACCCGAGTTCTCCTCAGTAACCTGTAACACTTACCAAAGTCCTAGACTGAAAGACAATTTCACCCACAAAATGTTCAGGGTGAAGAAAGCGTCACAAAACCAGGTTGTACTGTTACCGAAGGCAAATGTAAGATTGCACACACACCTGCAAATATTTAAAGAAAGAGCTATTTATAAACACTACTCTACTACTGCTGTTTTGGGCAGAAACACCTTGGTATCACTTGCTCACTTTTAAGAATGAAACATAACCAGGTCCATCTGGAGAACTCACAGTTTATTTTCCTGTGTCAAACTTGTTTTACTGACTCACACTTTAATTCCACCCAAACAATTTTATCTCCCCTCCAAAAACACCCTCAATGTAGAAAAAGAAGGAAAACTGCAGATTTTCCCAGGAAGATTCCCCATACAGCAGAGCTGTTTATATACTGATGATTCAATATAGCATCACTACAGTATTTCATCAGTACGTATCACCTTTCTTCCCCTGGAGTAACCAAACATACCGCAATAACCTCTCTCAGTAGGCATTTGCTCCCTGACTTACTGTCTAGTTTGAACCAGATCTAGCTGTAACATGACTACAATGTCACAGCAAAAGGGGATGCTTGAACCGCCTGCCAGCAACGTAGCCAGAAAGGGCAACCATTAGCACATCTAAAATAACCATTTCTACACAGAGGCAGTTTAAAAGCTCAGATACGTTGACATCTTAACTTGCCCTGGTGATGAGCCACAGACAGATGAGCACAAGAGCAAAACCCTGCAGTGCTTTGCAATCCAGATGACCCTCTTGCTACTCATTCTTGACTTCTCCATTCGAAACACTATAACGCTTTCCTCTTCACCTCCTTCCCGTGCAGATATTGCCCAAAGATTTTTAATGTCCCACCATTAAATTAATAACCGCTTGCAAAGGCTCCTGACCACTACACAACCCCTCACTAACAGGTTTTGCTCCACCATCATGCTACCAAACATGGCTGCATCACGTCCTCTTTGTGACTGAATATGTATATCTCTCCTGCTTCCAAGACTTCTTGCATTTGCCTACCCTTAATTCTCCCAGATTAGCAAGGGACCATTCCAAATGCCATTATCCACTTTTAACAGCTTGGCATTTCACAGCAACGTTCCACCGTAAACCAAACGCATTTAAGACTTCCCAGGTTCACTTCAGAACCAACCTAAGGGCTCTATACACCGAAACCCTCCCCAGCATTGAAACGTACTTATTCACACAACAGAAAACTCTAACAGAAACCTCCGTTCCCCAAGCGTGCCGAGAAACCCCTTCACAACAGCCAGAGGAAATGTTATCATCTGGCTTTTCTTCCCTGCACCTCCCTCTCCTGAAATTGGACCCCCTTGGATATAAATCCACCTCGGAGCCTCTCCTCCAGCTACATACAAAACCCACCCCAGGCTTTGCTTTCAAAGCCTCCCTCCTCTTTCGAGCCGCGATCGCTTTCTGCGCTGTGGAGCTCCTCTAATACATATTTCGCTCAAGAAAACAAACTCAACTCCTCAGGCTCCGCTGGGATTTCCCCATAGAGGCTGCACGCAAAGTTTTTGGAAGGAGGAGACCCCCTGAGGAAAGCGGCCCCGGCCGGACCCCTCCTTCCCCCGGGGTGCCCCTCACAGCGGAGCC
>JBAFWW010039085.1:0-14795 GCA_036873685.1 Agapornis canus
TCATGCTCTGCCAGGGAGGAGGGGAAGCTGGGAGGAAGCAGAGACAGGGCACCTGCCCCAAACTGACCAAAGAGGCATTCCATACCACAGCACATCATGCCCAGGATGTAGAACTGAGGGCAGTTACCCAGAATGGTAGTTCACTGCTCAGTCAGGCTGGGTATCGGTTGGTGGGTGGTGAGCGGTTGTATTTGCTCCCCTTGTTATTTCCGTTATCATTATTATTGGTGGCAGCAGCAGTGGTTTGTGCTATACCTTAGTTACTGGGCTGCTCTTATCTCAACCTGTGGGAGTTATGTTCTTTCAGCTCTCCTCCCCATCCCTCTGGGAGTGGGGGGAGGAACAGGGGGACTGAGCAAGCGGCTGTGTGGGTCTGAGTTACTGGCTGGGCTTAAACCACAACACTGGGACAACTGCAGGTATGAATATCACACACTACAGATATGTAGGAACAACTTACCTGCCTCTTGTCATCCGGTGCTTTAAGGAAGAGTGCATTGATTACTGCAATGGTGTATGTCTGGATTTCTTGGTCTGTCCTGTTTGGAATGAAATTATACACATGAGAGGACAACATGAGTACACACAGCTATAGAAACAGATCTTCAGTTCCATTTCTGAAGTTAGAAATGGAGGGACCATTTTCACCTAACATCAACCATGTACAAGTTAGGTAATGGTCCAGGTTGTCTCCACTATCAAGAAAGAGATGTTCCAGGCTCAGCATTCAAGAATGGTAGAATCAATCACATCCTTAAGGTGCCACTCATTCACATATAGCAGATACAGAAATTGTACAGGAGGTTTCCTGTCTTTATACTACTCCTTTTTCCAAATGCTGTGCTCATTTGGGGTGGGAGGAGGGAATTCCACTGTGTCAGGTTGCAATTGAAGACACTCACCCCTGCAGATGTGGGATTAGCTGCCCAATCGTGATCTCCTGTGCCACCTTCTGATACAGGTCATGGCTATTGAGCACCATCGATTCCAGGATTGCTAGTGACCGTTGCAAGATAGAGATGTCCGAGGCAAATTTGTTCACGTAGCTTGCTATCTACAAATGCAAACAGTTGGAGGATTTACATCTTGTCATGAAAAGGAGGAAACAGAAGAAAAAACTGCTCAAAGGCACTAGCATAAAACTAGTCTTGTCCACATAGCAGGTACCAGTAAATACCTGGCAGCAATCAACCAGGCACTGCAGATGCCTTCAAAGGACAGAGTGGCAGATTTTTCAGCTGGCACAAATCACCACAGACTGATGTCAATATTCACAGTACCAAAATCTATGCTTCAACGTTACATGACGTCCATGATAAAACAACACTGAAGAACTGGAACAGTTGTATTCTTTTGTGAGGAAAACTTTGGAAAAGGCAAGGAGAATATTTACTGTCTCTGAACAAATAGCTAGGCTCAAGGCAAATGTTTCAAAAGAGAAACTGGCATTTATCTCTTTGACAAAACACAATTTCCCCCCCTCCTGCCCCTTGCTGTTACCAACAAAACCAAAAGCTCTCCCCAGGTTACACATTAAAACTCTGTTGATGATCATTTATCAGCATGACTGGTTCCATAACTCTGCCCAGAGTCCAGTCTAGCTCCATGTTCATATATTAAGAACCCTCACTTTTACTGCAGGCCACCACAGACAAATGGCATGTTAATTAAAACCAGGCTGTACTGTGCTGTGTTTGAAGTGGGACAATGACATGCTGCACACCCATCTGCAGAGCCAACACAGCTGGGCAGTAAGATGGGCAGTGGAAGCTCTTCAGCAGGCTGTGCAATCCATGGACCCAGCTTCCTGGGATGCACCAATACCAGCACAGTCAGGATGAACAGTACCCGAGCAAGCACAGGCAGACAAAAGAATGTTGTGTGACCACAGTTATTTGCTCTTTACAGCCAAGTAACAGACCGCAGCAGCCCTGTCTCAAGTTTGATGCGTTCCTTCCAGAAAACATAAAAGCCCAAGTGCTTCTTCAGTACTCATGCTACAAGCCACTAATGCGATTATACTGTTTCTGCTTAGACCTTGCATTTGTCTTCCCTTTGGAGGAAGAAAGGCAATGCCTTATGCCTGGAAAAGCTGCCTGTAAAATTCACAGTTAAATACTGACACGTGGACAGCAAAACTGCTCCACGTTTGTGATGTTCTGAATAGCAGTGAGGAAGCAGAACACCCTTTCTGCAACTTGGATTGCAGATGACAAGGAAAAAGGGACAGATGTTTCTTCTAATCTACTGCTGCACTGCTGCTTGCTGTGCTGCTTCATTTGCACTACCCCAACAGGACCATGCTATGCTGAATCTAATGGAGCTCAGGAGTACACTGACTTTACAGAAAACAAAGAACCAACCCATGCATGCATAGAGAAGAGGAGAAAAGCAACTTAATATTAACCTTTTTCTACCCTGGACTTTCAGTATCTGCTGTCTGCAAGCCCTGAACCAAAGCAATATTTACATTAGTGCGTGATGCACATTGTGCTGCATAAAGCAAGCAACAGTACCTCAGCAGCACTGTATGACACTGCCTCTCTTAATGATTACCCAGGGGTTTACTGAAGCTGCCAAATGTCCAGAATGCTCAAAATAAGGACAGTGCACGCACAGAGCGACTCTGCACTGATCACACACTAAACCAAAGGTGCTGTGGATGCCTCTGTCATCAGGCTGATCCATGGATCAGTTGTGCAGCAGGAACACAGCACATCCAGGCTGTGTCCCAGCTTGTTAGGCTGCTGTCACCATCCTCTTCAGAAGCCCTGACATGTATGAATTATTCTGGGTGCAGCAGCTCCTCCCCATGACATTTCAAGTGAAGTAAACACTTCACTGGGATATAGCATATTCAAGCCAGGGAGGGGCCTGCAGAACTGTAATAGTACAGATAACTGAAACCTCAGTCTAGGACAGGCTGTCCTAGATGTAGTTTATTCTTCTGACCCTGGACCATAGCATCTTCTAACCACAAAACACTATGTAGGAAGCTGGTTTGTGTGTCACAGCTACAAGATATCACACTTCATATACATGCAAAACACCCACTATGTAACTTGCATGTCAAGCTATGTATATTCATAACCACCTTGCTGAAGCATCAAGTCTGGCCAGAAGTCACAAGCTTGTCTACCCTGATAAATAAGGCATGCTAGAGAGAGCAAAACTGTATTAAAAAGAAATTCCATTACTACACTTGAAGTTCTGGAAGTGGAAAAGACAGACCCATCTTGAAAAGAGACAAGAAGCAACAGGAGCCCGAATCTGTGCTATTTGCTGTTCTCTGCTTATTGAGCACCACACACAGGGAGGGCTTTCAACATCCCCAAATACCCCTGCACTCATCTATCAAAACTCTAATGATAAAAACAATGCAAGCTCACAGGAACAAAACCTCCCTTCCAGAAATAACCAACCTCATTGCTTTGCACTTTCGCATGAAGATCTGTCACATGGATACTTCTTGTTAAGGCTAAAGCTATTTGTTCAGCAATCCTAATATCTGCATAGCCCTACCAGGACATAGATAGCCACATATAAAAGGAGTGGCTGGGTGCAAAATTTCCTATCAATTCCAAGGGAAATTAGGAATCATAATGGCTTTACACATTAACCCCCAGTGCTTTGCTAAAACAGGAGCTAAGCAGGTGAAGTGAGGGTAGATGAGAAACTCACAGTAAACTCAAGTACATCATCTGTGTTCTCTTCCTGTCTCAGCACCACTTAAAGCAAGAGGACAGAATTCGAAAGCTTCAAACAAAAAACCCCAAAGTTAAAATTAAAACCAACAAGAAACCCCACTCATCCTAACAAAAGAAACTGCACCACCACCAAAATACAGAGAGGGAAAACAGCAAAGGGAACAGATCTGATTCTCTGAGCAGTGCTGTGTTCGTTACGTCTCGTCTGGACCATTTTGATGTGATAACGGAGAGAAAAACCTGACCAAGTTCCACTCTCTGTGAAGTGCTAATGCACAGTAAAACTTTAAAGTAGGCATCTCATGTTCAAGTCAGGAATTGGAGTTGCATTTGACTACAGAAAGACCAACTGAAACTTGTGACACATGGAGACACTCTCCCTGCTGCCACCCCCTTTTGTTGCACAGTACTTTTTCGAGGCAGAGTACCCAATTCATCAAGGTCAAGGCTCTGCATCCCAGTTATGAAACAGTAATTATATAAATCATTCTGAGAGATATTTTTAACTACCTCAACCAATACTACAGACTCGACTTCTCCTCTTACAGGAACTAAAGATGGGAGTACCAGGTTTGGATCGTGTATTTTGATGTCCAGTTACCAGGACATAGGCATCCAAACCCTGTAGGCAACTATGGCAGCTGGAAATAAACTTTATTGTCATACACGAGGAAAAGGTCTTGAGAGAATCTCACAAATCATAGCAAGCTTTTTCAAATTATGCTATTTTCCCTTATGATAAGAACAAAGCTCTCCTTGACAGTGTCAATCTTTGCTTACAGCAGTCTTTATGCACCCAAAGGATGGGAGGAAGACTGCATCCAACACCAAGAGTCATTAGAAGCAGTTAGAGGTTCTGTTTGAGGTCTCCAGTTTCCACATTTTTAAGTTAGAAAACCATTCAAGAAACAAGTTCTGATGAAGTCATCCCCATTACAGCTTGGCTTCCATTTAACATTAAACACAGCTTCAAAGAGCAGAAGCACTTGATTGCAAAGTTCCCCCTCAGCTAGCAGAAACTTATCAGCTCCCTTATCCATCCTGTCAAGTACCTGAGCAAGCCCATTGGCAACCTTAAGGGCCCTGTCAAAAGCCAAGGTCATGAAGTAAGTGAAAATCAAGCTGTAGATTGCTGCCAGAGCCATGGTCCAAAGGTGCTTCTCTAGGTTTGCCCCTTGCCCACTGAGGCCTCTGCTGTTCCACTTCCCAACTGCATGGCAGGTCAGGACAGACCCCTGCCTCTCTTCTCTGTTTCTGTCACTCTTTGTTTTCCTCTTTGAACTGTGCTATTCTTCAGCTTGCTCCCTTTCTTGCCCACCACTGTCACTGGGGGGTTTTCCTCACCAGCTCTTTTTCACAAGCACTTCATGAGAATGCCTTTCTTTGTGCCTTTGGCTTTGAACTGGATCACTGTCCAGGGAAACCCCTGCAAGTGCCAGACAGGACAGATGAGCACACAATACTGTCTGCTGCAGTTGCCACACAGAGCAAAAGATGTTGATACCCTTAGGCAAAGGCAATCATTGTGAGTCACCCACAAAACAGACTGAGTTAAACTGATTTTAGCAAGTTCCTTCCTACACTTCGTAGTAGGCTCCCTTAGCAAATAAGGCATTCTGGGCTTGACCACGCAAATGAAGAAGTCAGTTAAAAACACCCCTACTATCTTCTTCATCGTGGAATGTTAACAGCCATCAAGACTTTTCAAGACTGGCAAAAAAAAAGAAAAAGAATCCAAAAACCAGGCCAATTACACTAATTTTTTTCTTACAAATACCATCCATCATTTCTAATGACCAAAACTGAGCTTTAATGTCTAATGCTCTCTTCATAATTAATTCTTCTTTCACTTTTGGCAACAAAAGGACACTTGTACTTTCCTTTGGTGGCAGCAACTTTCTAAACCAAATCTAAATTAAGTGTCTTTGCTCTGACCCACGCTGTTAAAATGAAGGTATCTTTGCCACAGGTTATATCTATTCCATTACTGCTTCTGATATCCTCTTAGTGAAGTAACTCTGATCCCTTCTGCGCCTGTAAAATCCATTTTATCTTACATTTGGAGTTCAATTTGGTTTGAAAGCTCTTTGCAAGGAAGTGTGGGTTGATTTTTATTCCCCCACACAGTAAATGAAAAGGGTTAAGTCAGTAACAAATCCTCTTAAATCTCTGTACTTATAGAATACTCCCATGTTTCTGCTGCTTTCGCGCATCTCCTACACGTAACACAACAGATGTTGCCAGCTGTGGAAAGATCTGCTTCAAACCCACAGACCTCAGCTGCAAGAGTCACCGGGGGGCAGAGTTCAACTTCATAAACTCAGTAGACAGCAGCTTAATTTCAATTTGTAAACCAAGTCCTTTTCCTTCCTCCCATACCCCCAGAGGAAATATTTTGGTGCTGCTTTTGTTTCGACAAAGATGGCATTATTCATTTTCATTTACATTGAATCAAAAGACTAATTTCTGCTTTAACTGCACTGCATCTGCACAGGGAGGTCACACTCTAACTGAACAAGCCATTTCTTGTGTAATAGGCCTAATACTGGGTTGATCCCATTTCACTCCCATTGATTGCTGTGGAAGTTGGGTCAGATTCTGCAACTACAAATACTTCTGGTTTGAAACAGCACTTGAATCACATTTCCATGTACCTTTTTGAGTAATGGCCTAAACAACGTACCCTGGGGGGGAAAAGAAAATGAAATAAAACACTGACTCACCTCAGAAGCGTAAAGTGATACAGAACAGAGAGACTTCATTACAAATTTACCTTCTTAATGAATGCCACAGAGAATGTATCCCACGATACAATCCCATGATCCATCAGCTCAACAAATGCAGTCAGTGTAAAGGACAACATATCTCCAAAGCTGCAAGAGACAGGAGTCAGGATAACATTTACCAGTAATGCAGCAGGGCAAAGACCGAGGGAATAAAGCAGCAGGAAGCTTTCAGAAAGGCAGGAAAATTAAGCCAATCACAGACTAAAAGGTAGCAGAAGAGCAAGAGAGGCCGTGCAACAGACAGTCTCCAAACCTGCTTAGCATGAACATCAAGAACAGTCACCTAGAAGAAAGCACTATGCTAAGAGAAGAACTAATTCCCGGGAGAACATCGCATGCAATGCCCAAGGAAATCAGAGAGTCCAAATTAAACTTCTCACATAGGTTCAGAGGTTTAGATTAATGGAAGAAGTGAGATTTTCTTAGCAGCTTATGGAAACGTTCCTAATTGAAGGTCATACAGAGAGGCCACATTTTGGTACCTCTGCATCAAGCAGATTGGCAGGAAGTCAGGGGAGAGTCTGTGCCTTCTTTTAAAAGGAAACAAATACATTTTTAAGACTGCATACTGAGCAGCAATTTTCCACTAGTTAATGCCTCCTTTTCTTTCTTTGAACCTGAAAATGCATCTCCTTTTGCTTGTCTATGGACAACCATGTCAAGCAAATTTCAAAGCTCCCATAGCTTATCCAAACACGCAGTCCCAATTGTTTAGGCCACTGCAAGGCATTTTACACCTGTAAACACGAGATCCAGGGCACCTTTGCATGAACTCAACTAAATTAAAGCAGGTTTAAACTCAACACAAACGATGTGCTCTAACCTGAATAGGAATTTCCCAGGTTAAAAACCAGCTTTTAAAGATCAGCTGAAGTTCTATATGTAACAGGGCACCTGGCTATGTCATCAAACAGCATGAATAGTTCCAGTGATTTGAATGCAACAGCTTACCTAATAGACAAAATTCAGATGGGAACTGCAGTGCTCCATGTGCTGAAAACCTGAGTCTAATACTTGTTAAGCAATTTGGTGTTTGCTAATCCTGATTCTGTGCTTTGCTCTCCTACTATCCTGCACCAACCTGCACAAGTAAGTGAAGATCTACCCAGATGGGAGACAATTACAGCAGGTCAGGGGAATAAGGCAGAAAACCAGTTTCCATGTAGCAACTCCAACAGCCACTTTACTGGATTTGATATCATCTGTCTTTTAGGGATGTCTGAGGGTAAAATACAGCCTTTAGTAGCACCTCCATTTAAGAAAGGAGATCTTGTTCACTGTAACTCCACAGATGCCCTCCACAAAAAACTACACCAGAGAGCAAGAAAAATACCATTTCTTGATAAAAAAATAAAGTGTCTTTAAAACCCACACTGTAATCCTGCAAGGAATCGCTTGTTCAGCAAACACATGCTATGGAACGTTTTGGGGCTGTTTGGGGAGGTGGTTTTGTTCGCCTGGTTTCTAATGCTGCAATATTCTGTTAAGAATTAAATTAGACTTTAACTGTCATCATTCGCATTCCAGCTAACCAAGGATTTCATAACAAGGCAACAGTAACACCCTGCAGGAAATTTAATGAGCTCTGGTCCTGACACTTTCCCCAATCCATTTCTTCTGCATACGATGCTTATTTATGAATAAATAAATCAAACAGCAACCATAGGAAAGGCTTCCTTCTAAAAACTTGTATCCAATTCTCATGCATCTCTGTGGCAGAATACTTCCCAAATACATGAAATTCCGGTATTTTAAAAAGCCGGTCTAAAAGAGATGAAAAGAAAAAAGGTACAAAAAAGATATAAAAAAATACAAAAAAAAATTCAAAAACTATTCAAAAAGATAGGTCATATAGGTTGAAAAGAGCATAAATCTACCTTGCCCAGCATTAAACTAAGCAGGTGATTTATCTCCCCTAGATCTTCTCTCATATTGTTTAAAAATGTACTCAATTAACCTGTATTTAGCACACGACCACTCTGCTATAAACTAACTGTACATGAAAGCTAATCCCCACTAATAATGAGCATAGTTTCCAGAGATTACTTAAATCATATTAAACCTGCATATAGATATTCACCTTCAGCAGTGGCTGGAATGCAAAGGAATTAAATAACCTGAACTCAAGAGTCTCATGTATTCTTCTCATTAAAACTACTGATTAATCCTGACCATTAATCCACCCTCCTCCACAGCTGTGGAGGAGAAACAGAAAACGCTTGGTATTAACACATAAACTTGCCTTAGTAGATGTGACAATGACAGAACCAATGGGGATGCGGGAGGTGGAAGCAGTTTCCAACTCCCAGTGATCAGACACCCCACCACCAGGTGTCCCTCCAGTGACACTGCTTCACATCATTGAGAGCAAAGAGGTAGGTGCAACACCGGGACTATTCAAGCAGGAAGAAATACTCCAACCCTATGCATTCTGTAGCACTACATACATGTAAACAGTATGTGCTTTGTAAATACACCGCTATACACATCCACCTGCACACACGTGTATACACTAAGTGGCACTGCAAAAGTCAAAAGCCAGGCTTAAAGTATAAGGACCAGGAAAATAGCACAGCCAGAAAGGAAAGCAATCTCCAGGGTAACTAGAGCAAGATAAGGATTAAAGTATCTGAAGGGGGAAGGAAGCGGTGTTGATTCATTGTTTGGTGTTTAAGCACAAGCAGATAGGTAGAAACAGACTTCCAAACAATCTATTTCAAGACAGACACACTCAAACTATTAAGAGCAGCAGACAGAATAGGCGCTAGAAATTTCAAGGGAATCAATGCTTGCTCATAAAAGTAAGAGCCTTGAAAAGCAGCTGGTAGGAGCTGACTGGCTCAAATCTCAGTGGTTCAGTCACACAAACAATGGCCAAAATAACGTGGCCTCTTTCTTCAGGGAATCTTTTTGGTCTAATCCACAGCACAAAGTGTGGCAGCTCAGTAAATACCAAACCCTTGCTGCTCTGGCAAAACAACTTCACAGTGTGAAGGCAATTCCTGATGAAGGTGCTTTGTGATGTCTGTCAGCACAGCAAGGTGGGGAGGGGGAAATGATCGAAAGATACACTGTGTAATCGCAATTTCCTATCTCTCACCACCACTGACATTTTAATGATCAATGCTCTTCAGGCAAGCTCCTTGTACCCCTCCTGAACACTGACTGCAGGGCTCTGGCTCTCCGGTGCACACTCCAGACACTGGGAGTCTACACACCAGCCTCTCACTTGCCTTCCTAGTACCATTTCCACACCATAAACTGTCTTTTTATTATGTGCGTTAAGTAATCCTCAGGCGTACATATATATGTGTATGCATATAGCTATGTCTGGTGTTTGGAAAGATGCCTACAGCAATTTGGGTTTCTTATCAAAATACATTAATGGCACTTGAGCACCCAAATCCCCTACGTGATTCTGGGGAACAAATAAAGAAAAAAAAATGGAAAAAACCCCTCTTTCTATGTTTAACACATATACCAAAAAGAGTATTTTATTACTATTGAAAGGTACTCGCCTGTTCAAATGATTCTTTAAATCAAGATTCATTAGTCAGGTTCAGCTGTCATAACAAAATAAAAAGGCAATATAAGCCCGTATAAAGCTAAGTGGACTGTCTCACATGTTTACTATGACAGAAGTTGCATAAGAGAACTTGGAAATTAACTGCTGCTTGTCTGTCACAACCAGGATACAGCCACCAACCCATTAGGACTAGAAGCCAAAGATAGTACATCTTCAAAACAAACCATTTTTCATTGTCAAAACAGAACCAAAGCTGAGCTCTAATTGTGTATAAGGAAGGCTGCAGAAGGGAATAACTTCGGCTGGGCAGGAGGTAACAGAAGGATAGCAGCTTAGCAGCAAATGCAGTAGCTAAGGAAGCAGTTAACTCTTATCACGCAGCAACTGTGCTCACAGCCTAATACTGGGCAGCTGAGAGGCCTGACATCATTGAGGACAACATCAAAGACTAAAACCAGCTTTTTAAGATAGAGTTGTCAAGGATAAATGGCCATGAATAAATTCAAACAGGGCAGCAGAATGTATCTAATCATCACAGGACAAGAGCCCTGGAAAAGACATGGGGGCAGGAACTTAAGTCTGAAATGAAGACTGATGATGCACCAGGATGCTCAGCAAGCACCCTGTGAACAGGCACCTTTTTTATAGCTATGGCTGCTCTCCATTGCTTCAACACTGCCTTGTTTCTTCACCTAACCTTTCCAAGGGTGAAGCTAAGCCACCAACAGATCAAATCAAAACTAGGAGCAATTTGCACTTACTTGGTGCTCAGTACAGCTGAAAGGGACTGAACAACCTTGGGGCAGCTGCCCCTATCTTCTCATGATTACAGGAAATGCACTCAACTGCCACACTGTGACACAGATTCATGTATTTCTTTTATCATGACAAGCACCACTGAAATACTTCCTTGTGGTGCAGTTTCACACCGTCCATTACAAGTGATTTTAAACCCCTTGCATTCCAAAAACCTGGAATTCCTTTGTCCCTGGTCTTGGGGCTTCCCAAAACTCTGATTAAGCAAAACAAGCTGCAAATTTTAAACAGAACTGAAACTACTCTTGTACAAATCCAGATACTCTTATCATGGAGTATGACTAAATCCACTTTAAGGTACATTAAGCATTTGTCAGCATGGGAAACTATCCCAGAGGAAATATTATACACTGTTTCTTCATGAAGGTGTGATTAAAATTACCTTTTCTTTTTTTTCCCCATCTTTGAAACTCCTGGTTTTGCTCATTTCATGGTAATTTCCTTAAATGGACCAGCCCTTCTTAAAAGACCAGGAATAACTAACTATGCAGGAAAAGCATCACTCTCCAGTCAGCATGGTTTGACTGCAGTTCGGTTCTGCAATGTGAAGGGCATTTCATGGGAATTCTTTATTTTGTTTCATCCATGTATTAACCAACATGGAACAAATAAAATCCCAAAACAACTCGAGAACCCCTAAAACTGAAAGGGCAGAGAAAAAGAAACTCACATTTTAGAGGCACTTCCTTTGGTGGAGGAAGCCATTAAGCAAGAGATCGCTGTGCAAATCAGGTTTTAACTAAGTCAGGTGCAAGCTAAAATGAAATACTGGCCACTTGATGAAATATGGCATCCTGTGCATTAAAAGTAACTGGTGGTTGCTGCTACCATTTGGTTTCTTTAAGTTTCTTCCATCAAGAAGACAGCAGGTGGAGCCTGCAAGACTTAAAAGCTTAGTTTAGTTCTGTGTAAGTTCTGAGAGGTTTTTTAGTAGTTCTTGTTTCATCTGACCTTTTCCCATTAATACATGGGTGAGAAATAGGGTGTTCAATAAGCACACTCACAGTGCATTAGTGCATACACTTCACTCTCAAAGAGTGCAAGCAGGCCAGCTTCCAGAACTCTTGGCTTCGCATCCTGACCAACGGCTCTGGTACCTTTTTTAGTATAAATCCCAAACTCAAGAGTTTGTTATTTGAACTGTATCATTTCATATACTATTGATGGAAATCAAACTATCAACCTATGCGCCCCAATGCAAACTGAAGCTTACTGGAAGGGTTTAACTTCCAAAGTTAGAATAAACTTCAGTCACATATGCTTTCTTTACTACTGTATCCATTGATATGCTATACCTACACTGATGAGTAAGAATCCTGTTCAAGTGGGTAATGCTTTGTTCCCATGAGTAGTCAACACTAAACTGTGTAAAGAAATAGTTAATGCAGTACATCAGCATGATCAGGTACTAAACCCAGGGTGCAGTCCAACTCTAAGTCAGTATTTTAGTGCTGTCTTGAGAGCAATCACAGAACATAATGCAGAGAAGCCTGCAGGATAACAGAATTCAGAAGCACAGAGATGCTGCAGGAGTAGAACTATTTATCCACACAACTATTTCCACAGCAGTGAGGAAAACTGCACCATCCAAATGCACAGGAGCTACCTTTTCTCAGCAGAAGATGCTACCAAGGATCCTGAAGAACTCATACCGCTTTAATAATTTTCCTCAGAATCTGAACTTTTCTATTATGAAACAAGTTAATTTGTACCAGGTTGAGAAAGCAAAAGGAGAGGAAGGATTCACATCTGCTGCCAAATTTATTCTTATGAATGTACTGATTAGGTTTAAAAAGAAATGTTTGGGAACTTGGTTTATACTTTGTGAAAGTATGATTTAGCATGGATTCAAGTGGGAAGCGGCATTTCCTGAGTGATAAAGTACATCAGTCTCTAAGTGACAGATCTGTGGTTAGCTGATTCCTTTGCTTTGTTGGGTTTTAGCTATACTTGAGATGTCAGACTTCCAAGCCAATCAAGATACTGGAGTATCTCTTGGGGTCCCAATTTATCAAAGCCCATGCTTGACTTGAAGCACACAGAAGATCAATTCAAAGACAATTCAAAATCATCATCAAGGAAATAAGCATGCTTCAGAACTTTCTGATGTGAGGCCCTTTACTAGAGCACTGTTTGCCTTTATGCAGTTATCTGCAACAGTTGGCATTACCTGGGACCGGCGAGTAACAGGAATTCAAACTGGTAGGAGTCATACTTTCATCTCACTAACATCGACAATCAGAATTGCTTACTATCAGCCATGTGAGCCAGACAAATTTAAGGGGGAATTGGGGAAATCTTTCTTTTGCTCAAATTAACACTGAAACCAAAGGAAAAGCCTGACTTCAGACACAGCAGCAGGCCCTGCGGGAGTTACGGAAATTAAGCACTCAGTCCACAAGCAAAGCAAATTCATGAGAAAATCTCATCAGGCATTAAAGAGCAGAAAACAGAGAAGGTCGAAGACTCGCTGAATGAATAAGCAGGGCTGCATAAAGATTAGTGAAAGGGTCTGAACCCTGTCATGCAAGAGAGGAGGCAGTGCGCAAGGTGAGGAGCCGATCGGGTTCTTACCAGGGCTTCATTATCTTCTGCAGTTTCTGATATCGTCTGCAAAAGCAAAACTTGCACGTGAGAAGATAACACTTTAAAACACCTGTCCCGTCCTCACCTCTGCATCCACACCCCCCACACACACCCACGTGTACCCCCATTCACATAGTGCAAAGACAGCCACACAATGAGAGGCAGCAAATTACTAACAGGTCGCTGTGAACAGAAACAGCTCAGTCACTGGTAAAGAACATCCAACATTAATTTCAGGTATTTGTTCAGAATACTGGTGGGAACTTCTGTGAGGAAAAAGGAGGGAGTGAAGAAACAGTCGATAGGTGAAACACATCAGATTTCTCTATAACCTGCTTCTCTTGACCATCAAAGGTTGCCCAGGCATCCTGAATTGGGTAAGTAAGAGAAGCCTTCGGAACAAAGCAATAAAGGTTTACACGTTAAGTAATAAAGGTTTAAACGTTAAGCAGTAAAGGTTTACACATTAAGCACTTTCTGTCTCTATGCTATAATATGTAGCCTGTTGCCTAAAAAGCTTCCAGTTAATTAATACTGATATCACAGTTGTCAGCATGGTTGAAAGCTGTCATGCAGCTAGGACCAACACAGACCAAAATCCTGACCTTCTGAAGTCAGGGACAGGTTTTCTTCAAAGGGAGGCAATGAATTTCCCCTGGATTTCTAACCACAGAGTTGCATTTACTCAGCAGCTCAGAAACATCTTGCACCAGCTCCATATCACATCCATACAGTATGTCAAGGCTCATGCCAACAGAATGTGTGGCCTTACCTCTGGCTATTTTGTTCTTAAAATTCACACACTGATGGACATGCCCAGATCCAAGGTGGTGAAGGAACCCACTGGAGAAAGGCAATGATGTGTTCAAGAATGTCACTTACTGACTCATGTTCTACAAGGGCACACACTACACACTCAACCTCCAGTGGGATGCTCTTGCTTTCCTTGTAGCTTCCAGAACACTTGGTTCCCAGTTGCTCAACTTACCCCAAAAGTTTCATGTTTTATTTAGGTGTTTCCTATTTTTCCCCCTTGTCATAGTTTAAGCTCAGCCAATAACTCAGCACCAGGCAGACGCTTGCTCACTCCCCATTACTTCCTCCCCCTCCCAGCTCCTGGAGGGATGGGAAGGAGAATCAAAAGAATGTAACCCCCACTGGTTGAGATAAGAGCAGCCCAGTAACTAAGATATAACACAAACCACTGCTGCTGCCACCAATAATAATAATGGTAAGGGAACTAACAAGGGGAGAGAATACAACCGCTCACCACCCACCAACCGATACCCAGCCCAACCCAAGCAGCAATCTGGATCTTTTGGGTAACTGCCCCCAGTTTATACAGTGGGCATGACATGCTGTGGTATGGAATAC
>JBAFWW010039086.1:0-12549 GCA_036873685.1 Agapornis canus
CTATGAGGTCTCCACGCAGCATTCTCTTCTCCAGGCTGAACAGCCCCAAATTGCTCAGCCTGTCTTCATATGGGAGGTGCTCAAGCCCCTGGTCATCCTTGTGGCCTCCTCTGGGCTTGCTCCAACAGTTCCATGTCCTTTTTATGTGGAGGACACCAGAGAAGCACACAGTGCTACAAGTGGAGTTGAGTAAGATCTTTTAAGAACATCTGCTCTAAAACAAAATGAAGCTGCTATAACTTGAGACAGGTATATATCATAAGCATCTATTTTATTTTGTGCCATTGTCTTATGTTAAAGTTCTTACAAATTTTTCTATAATTACTTTTTTAAACAGTAGTTCCTTCTTCACAGTGTCTTCTCTGTTTTCCATTCTGTGAGTTTTGCCCCTTTAATAATGCAACTGCTGGTATTACAATTAATTACTGGTCACGATAAGAACTCTTAAAATCCTTTCTGCCCATGTGTATACACTGTGGTTTATGCTATAGAAATACTTGTCCTTTTGTGAGAAAAGCTGTATAAAACAACTTGTGACTTACTTTCTAGAAATGGAAGCTATGTATAACAATCTTACCCAGCTTTTGTGATACCTTCCTTAAATTGTTTAGCAGAGAATTGAGATTGGATTTTCCTCTTTATTTCTGTAGATTCTGTACAGATTAAAAGAAAAGATCCAGCTGTCACTGAGACCAGAGAAGGAAAAGAAGCAGGAGATCCACCTCTCACCCCTTCCCCTGCCAACATCTCAATCTAAGACCACAAGCAGCATGGTCCAGCCTGAACAGGCTCCAAAAGTTGTCAATGTTGTAGTGGACCCTCAAGGCCAGTGTGTTCCTGAGCATAAACCTCCCCTGTGTGCCAGTCCATCTCCTTTCAGAATGAAACCTGTGGGGCTTCAGGAAAGGTAGGATGGTGCCTGGCACATTCAGGATTTATTCTGCTTTGTTACACTCATGTTGCATGATTTCATGTCTCTTCTGTTAGTGAATGGGAGACTTTGTTATACAAACATCTGAGAAATGGGATTTTAGTGTGTTAATATCTATCTCATGGGTATCTCTCCTTTCCTTTTCATATGAGTATAGGTCCAGAAGTTTGAGCTGAGATTAGCTGCAGTACTGGAATTCATTTTGCTTACTTGTTTCTTCCCCTTTCCAGCAATTACTCCAAAGAAATAGTTTTTCATTTTCCATTGATTTTTGCCTGGTTTGATCTTGGGATCCTAGCAGAGGGCACAAGGACTGGTTATGTTTTGTCAGCAAAGGATGTTCTCCCTGTCAAGGAGTCCCTAGCATATGGGAAACTTAGAAAGAAGAAATATTTACAACAAGTGGTGTAAATTTACTCCAATATTTACAGTAACATGCATTTTCCAATCTGATACACTGCTTCCATATCACCTTTAGATAATTTTTTTTCTTAAATTCAGCTTTCCATCATGGTTGGGAAACAGTCCAAGGTCTTCAGGCTTTACAAAACAGGGAGTGATTGGTGATGAAACCAACCCTTGTGTGCAGCATCTCAGAAATACTTGGGTACCAAAGCTTTTGCCTATTTTTCAAAAACTGGGCCAGTGCTCTTTTTATGAGACTAGTTATTTTTCCCACAGGAGAATGTACACTGACAGATGTCTCTCCTCTGTTAGAAACCTATATCATTCTTTGCCTGATAGCTGCAGGCCGCTTTCATAAAGCATCAGTGCTCTGAATAACTAACATAGCATGCAGCCATGCAATTGAACTCTTCCACCCTGGCACAGACAATAAATGAAAGAGAGGACACCATGCAGATATGATGGGAAATCAGAATGAAAAGGAGAGCAAATGGAGCCCTGCCTGTGAGGACTCTCAGAGCTGAGCAGTAACCCTGATTCAGCTTGAACCATGGGATTTCACTGACATAGATTTTGTCAATGGCTTTAGAAGCTACAGCCAGAGCTAAGGGAGGGTGATAAAAAATGCTGAAAGGCAGAGCATAAAGTATGTTGTGCTATCACTGCAGCTAAAAAAAATGGAGAAATGGAGGAAAGAAGATCATTGCTATCATTCCACAAGACCTTAAAAAGAAAGCACATGAGCATGGGGAGCACATATCTAGTTTGTAATACCTAGTACCTAACATAGCATTCATAATAGTTGAGAGCAATTAGGGTGAAGAAATTTGTAGAGGGACTTTGTCTTAAGGACAAGGGAAAGAATTTTTCCATTGCTCAAAAAAGAAAATAAAAACTATTGATCTAGGATCTTAATTTCTACCTCCACAGATAGTAACTGAGCATTTAATGCTTCCAAACCAAATTTCATCCTTTGGAAGAACAAAGTTCTGAGTCAGATGTGTGAAAATGGAGAGCTAAGATAAAAAGAGGAAACTAAACCTGATTTTGATCAAAGAGATCAGGCATTTCAGCTTATTACTAAGGAAAATGAAGTTGAAGGAACTGGGACTTCAGTTTCCACTGTAAAAGAACACTAATAGGCCAGTGCAGAAAAGTGAAAGCAATTGTGATGGCCTGTTATGCAGTTTTTTTTGTCATGTTCAATAGTCACATTTTTCAGCTTATGTCCACTTCTAAGTTTATTAAAGCCTCCATGATGCGAAGGTCTGGGGATGTGAGGGAGAGAACATTAGAGAGTAAGATATCTTCTTTTCCTCTGGAATAAGCACCTATTATTAAATAGATTTCTTATTTATTTGATGTATTCTGTACTATGAACAAATTTACACACAATCTGACACATAGAATCATTGAAGACAAGACATATTAATGTAGGAACACATTTTGCCTCAGACATTCACTAATGACCAGGCATGTGGACAGTTTAAAGCCCTTCTTCACCTTTATGCCCCACAACCTTGCACTAGGCAACCCTGGGCTATCCTCATTACACATGGGAGCAGTGGAACTTGCAACATATGTCTGCACAACACAAGCAGCACACTGCACAAAACGGTCTGCTGACAGCCCTTTTTCCTGTTGGTATGGAGTGAGATCTAGTCCAGAGGTCCCCTCCTGCTCATAGCCACAGCTTCGGGGAACACATTCAATAGTGTTTGCTACTCTGATTTTGGTTTCTGCCAGAGGAAAAAGCTCTTAGCAGGCCTGTGTGAATATGGAGACTCCTTGACAAGCCTGGCATTGAGATTTCTTTGGCCAGATAGCTTGAGAGTGGTTCCTGAGTATTTCTAACTATCCAAACTGCCTGGTTTGATTCCTTGTGTTCTGTAGTCATGAAGTCATGAATGGTTTGGGTTTGAAGGGATCTTAAAGATCATTCAGTTCCAACCCCCTGCCATGGGCAGGGACACCTTCTGCCAGACCAGGTTGCTCCAAGCCCCTGTGTCCAACCTAGCCTTGAACACTGCCAGGGATTGGGCAGCCACAGCTTCTCTGGGCAACCTGTGCCAGTGCCTCACTACGCTCACAGGGAAGAGCTTCTTCCTAATGTCCAATCTAAACCTACCTCTGTCAGTTTAAAGCCATTTCCCCTTGTCTTGTCCCTACTTGGTCTTGTAAGAAGTCCTTAAATGCTTAGTATGACCCAGACTAAAGTGTATCTCTCCAAAGAGAAATCAGTGGACCATGGGCCCAATTAGGGAGTGAGGCAACTGCTGTGCCTTCTAGATGGGAAGTTTGTGACTGTGTCTCTGAAGGAGGGGGCAGAACAGCCGGGTGATGCCTGCCTCTCTGGCTCTCGCAGCTCTGCACACCAGGTGCTGCTTTGAGGAGTGTATTGAAATGCAAAAATGTAATAAAACCGAGATTTCACGTCAGTATCCGGCTCTCTGAACCTTTCCACTTTCACTAGGAATAGCGTTGGCTGGTACAGAGGCAGACAAATTGCTAATGGCCAACCGTACACACGTACCTACATCCACCAAAACGTTCCTGGGACTTAGTCCAGCTTCTTGAAACTCTTCGTGCTTCCTGGCGCAGTGGAGGGCGACACCTAAAGGCGACGGGAGGCACTGCAGCTTCCCCCCATCCTCCCGTTTCCCCTCCTCCAGGTGTCCTGCATTTCTCATTCTTTGGCATGCAGCTTTTGAAGGAGGGAGGGTGGCTACGAAGTCAGAGCAGTATCTGGTACAGTTCCCTCAGGGGACGAGTTATTTTCTTGGCTGGTTATGGGGGATACGTCCTCATGTGCAGCATGAGCCTGGGAAGGGATGGAATGCTGGTGGCCAAGAGTGGATCGAGAGGTGTGGAGGCGAGGAGGATGTTACAACAAAGTGGCAGTGACTCCTTCCTATTACAGCTAATAATGGATGCTGGGCCAGGTGGGTGAAGTGCTGTTTTAAGAGCCTCCTGGCATCCTCTGGATCATTCAGTATAGAATGATTTGAAGTTGTTCTGTCGTGGTATTTTCACAACTGCTCCTGCTTTGCAGCAAAGACCTTCTCCATCCAGCAACCTACACAGTGCTGTTGCTGACCCAGAGTGGGAGACCTAATGCTCTTCTGTGGGTGCCTTCAGTGATGAACTGTCACAATATCATAGCACCAATGCCTGAATTTAGGATGTAAATGATTATTTTCTTTTCTGCTTGCATATCAATGAATACTGCAGTAGAACTGAGATTTCACATTAGTATCTGGCTCTTGGAACCTTTCCATTTTTACTAGGAATAGCATCAGCTGGTACAGAGGTAGACAAATAATGTTTATTTTCCTACTTATGCTTTTATAGGTTTATACAAATAATATATACTTTTTCCTTCAGCAGAGTAAGGCTTCCTTTTATTCTGTTGATTGATCCAAAACTCATCTTGATGTGAATGGTCCCAGCCAAAATCAGAATCTGGTGAAGTGAGATGTGATAATTTAAATTTCATTCTGACATATCAAGCATTGACAATTCTTAGTCCAAGCAGAGATTTGTTAAAAAACAAACATGGTGGGGATATAAATAATAAGTAAGATACCATACCAGAACAGTATTCACTTGTTTTACAACTGGATTTACTTTTCATCCAGCCAGTTTTGTTGTGAGTTTTAGTTTCAATATTATTTGTGACTAGGACGACTGTATTTCAACTAACTAGTGCACAATGTAGTGTTTTGTTCAAATTATTTACTATCTAACATGCAAAAATGCATGGAAGAAAAGAGAATGTGGAAAACAGCTTTTCTATGTGTCTTAAAAACCACAAACAGTGCTTGGAAAGTCTTCTCAAACGTTTGTGTTCCATCCTAGCCGCAAAGACCTAAAACTGTGGGTATTACATCTAAATAATCAGTGGGGAAAATCACAGCAAGATGTTTTCCCAGTCTGTTACATAGTAATTGAAAATTATTCTGTCTGAAATGAAGGGCTCCTCATGTTCCTATATTGGGATGCCAGAGGCATGCAGGACACTTATTCAAACCAGGTAACATTTTACATGTGCTTTGTGGGTTTGTTGCTTTTTGGTTTTTTCTCTGCAAATAAATACAAAAGAATGGCGAATATAATAAAAAAAGCTTAGAAAATAGAGGAAAAAAAGGCAGATACATGAAATAAACTATTTTTTAAATAAAAGCATTCTGAAATGGTATGGAAGCACTGCTGGGACACAGGAAAACAGAAGATACTCTGTGACAGGGAAGACATGCAATGCCAGCATGAGCAAGAATGGAGGGGAGAGGGCAGCCCACTGAGATCGCTCAACATACACTGTGCAACCAAGTCTTGAAACCTCTAGAGAGAATCGGTAGGCATCAGAATAGAGAACTGGGGGGGAAGGGGGAAGGGGGAATATCATCTAGATGAGTGTCAAGTGTAACTGCCTACAAACATAACAAATAGGACTGAATTTTCACTTGAACTGAGATTGTGAGAACTGTGTGGGGCAGAGCAATACTATAAACCCCCTATGCCACAGTTAATAGACTGTAGCCAGTGAGATTTCTCTTACCTTCCTGAAGATGCCTGTAAATTGACAGCAGAATCCTCTTCTGTACTCACAGTGAGTTCTGCTCCCTGTAAGTATAATGAAGCAAAAGTTAAAATAGTGTGCATTTTAAAGCTGATAAATGCTCTGTCTGCTTCCTCGTAAGATGAGAAAAGGAGATATTCTGATGGAAAAGAAAGGCAATATACTTTAAAATATTTTTTTTAAGTTATTCAGATAACCCATAGGAGTCTGTGGAGCTCACTGCCAAAAGATAAAGTTTGAATCAGGATTGCATGAGCAAGAGGTACAAACACATATAGTAACACAGATAATGAAAGCAGTTATTGTTCCTTGTCTGCCTTTGGCATCCTTCCTCAGAAACATCTTGTATTTGACACCTTTACAGAGAAAATCATGGACAGTTTGGCCTCCAAGTTTGGAGGTAGAAGAAAATTCCTACACTGATATTCATAATTATTCTATTAGTTAATCTGAATAGACACACAAATCGAACTATTGTTCTCACCACCTATACATATTCTGTGCCTTGTCAATTGCCATCTGGATGAGAAATGCTGTGGATGACAAATGCTAATGGTAATACCTATTTTCGTGGTGTCAGAAAAACAGTATCCATTTAAATGAATCATTGCCTTAACAGTACTGTATAGCAAATAAAACCTCTTATGAAATGTTGGGAACAGGGTAAGAAGCCAAATGTGGTTTTTATGTCATTACTATAATGGCAGCTGTATCTCAGGATATCACTGTTCAACCAAATCCGATGAGAAAAATTTCCAACAATTCTCCCTGGTTCTGTTCTGATTTTCAGATCACAGAGCAGGGTTGCTGCAAATATAATTATGGTGTTGCTGATCTGTTATCTTTATACAAAGCCATCCATTGTGAGTAATCATTTCAAGTAATGCTCAGAGGGTAGCACCTTGCAGTTGGACTACTGTAAACACGCCAGGTTTTGTAGTTTATGACACAAGCATGGGAACTTAATATATTTACAGGAAGAGGCCTTGAATTTCCTGGCTAAAATATACTAGCTTTGCATAGATTTGGGGGATAAATTTACCCTATTGTGTGGAGCTGAATATGCTTTCTGCATTCTTAATTTAAATCCTGGGGATTGTTTTCAGGGAAATGTTAGTGTAATTGTTCAAAGCACAGCTCTGTGCCAACACAAAAGTACTGGCTGGAGAATCATTTTACAGTGATACCCTATCAGGAGTCTGCAAGGCACCATGAACCAGGAGAGTAGATTTGAGGTGGGAGGCAGGAATTTTTGTGCTCCAGTCCATCTCTACCACTGACTCGTTAGAGCACTTTGGACATGGCACTTGAATCTCCTCCAGCTGTGCTCCTAACCACTGGATTGAGACTGGCTAGCTGGCATGTCCATCTGAAGAGAGGTAGCAAGGGTGAAACCCTTAACCTGAACGACAGTAAAAGTCCTCTATACTACTATTTGTCCACAGCATTTAAGAGGTGTGAGAGAGTACAGTAAAAAAAGCCCACTTTCTGAAAGACCTAAAAAATGTATTCCTCTCATTTGGCAAACGTCTCAGCTGTATTGTCCTAGTCTGTAAGAAGCACTAATAAATTCAGTACATTGAGGAACACTTATTGCGCTGAGGCCAGCTAGCAGAGATTAGTTTGTGTCTATACTGCCAAGCTCCCTTTACCTCCAAAAGAGTGGGGGCTGGATGCAGACTGCCTGCTGGGAATGGTTTATGAATGTGCCGGTTCCCAAGCTGTGCCAGCAGATTGCTTTGGAATGCTGTTGTTGGCAAAGGCTAAAAACAAGGCTTGATACGTAGCAGTATCGATTACAGAGTTGCAGTGCTGGGGATTGTTTCCTGGCACTGTTTAACTTCTGATTCTAGAGGTAGCTTGCACATGAAGTGCACAGCTGGGGTAGCAGCTGACATGAGGGAAGCAGTCCTGATCACGAGCAGCTGCTTACAGGCTGTTCCTTTTAGTGATGCTCCTTCCAGAGCAGGGTTTCCCCGCAGCCTGGCATTGTGGCTTCCCTCTTCCTCAAGCCACCTCAACTAGCTGGAAGACAGCACTGTGGCTGCTGACACCTCCACTCTGGGTGACAGGATAAGGGCAAAGGCTGAAAACCTGGGCTATCAAGGTGGAAGAAGCCAGTCTGAGTAATGGGGAGCATAACATGGGATCCAGCCCTGAGGGCTTCCAGCTCAGTGCCCCACAGGTCTGTTTTGGTACGTATATTCATGACTCGAGAGTACTGCTTCACCTCCAGCTTGCATTTGAGTAATGTTTCTGTTTGTTAGTGCACAGTCACTCTGAAAGCCACTGAGTTGCACAAAGGTCTGTTCTGTCCAACCCATTACAGACATCTTTGCTTATCTGCAGTGTAGGAAGAGGGCAGGAATGTGAATTGTCCCCTTTCTCTGGAGGGGAAGTGAACTCAGGCACCAGCCGAACAAAGACCCTTTAAAAACTCTATTTTAACTGTTTGACTCCTGGCTGGTTGGGAAGGTGTTTTGGTTGTGGTTAGAGCGCTTGGAAGCAAAACTCTGAGGGTGTTTTGATCTAAACAAATAGTTGCACATAACTGTGTACCATCACCCAAACTTACACCCACAGTCCATTTCCCTGTGTCTCCAGCACATCTTGCAAATTACTTCAGATTAGTGTGGGTAGATGGTACATTTCCGCTCCTAGCTCCATCTCTGTTTTAAATTGTCCCACAACCCTTTTTTATTCTCTTGCAAAGAACTAAAAGCTTTTCAAAGCACATGACATTCATTTCTGGGAGTGGATATTTTAGGCAAATTACCCTTGTTTGGAGAAATTCTTCTGATGCAGCTTTGTAGTCCTCTCAGGTGCTGGGGAGTGCTCTGTTTAGCACACAGCCCATGCTTACCCTTGGTTTTGCCTTTACTGTCTTCTGAGATTTAGTCAGGACTTTTATAATCATTTTGTTGTATTCCCAGGTCTCTTATCTGGCATTTATTCTTGTTACTACAGTTACTACTGGTTTTAGCTTGTACACAGGAAACTGCAGTGCCAATCAGTGTTGTTCCCAAGGTGACAGGAAACCCTATTTGGTCGGATGTTGATTGTGCTTGTCTTTACTGCTCCACCCATCGCATTTTCTTCCTTTTTGGCTGAAGTTAAGACAAATTAATCAGTGGCTGCCATCTGGTAGACAGTTTTGGTGGTTTTGCAGTGATTCGTCCAGCTGATCTTTTGAAAAGTCACATGCGGCACAAGAAACCAAGGGGAAATATCAATGTTAATATTCAAATTCTCCTTGAGACCCAGAATCACAGAGGCCGTTGTTGCTCTGGGCACATGAGTAATTTTTGTTGTGTGAGTAATCCCCTTGTCTGATCAGCAGCAAGTTTGGGTTTTTAGGTGCTGTTTTGTCAGAGTTTTAAGCTCTGATGCAGCTTTCCTGTGACTGATTTCCTTGGCTTCTCTCTCCCTCTGCTCCATTTCTGTGGTTGACCATCCCAGGCAGGGTTTCTGTGACTGCTTCACCAGCTGTCCTAATGTGCAGGCAGAGTGGGACATCTGGGAAAGTGAGGAGATGCATATTAGCTGGACTTTAATGCTTGGAGTATCTTGGCTCAGTCTGTAGCAAGATGTGTGTATCTGTGGCATATGCAACTAAATGTATCACCTTTCCACTTGGGCAAGTTGGAAATGCCAGACAAAGAGTGGGAGAAGAGCACCAGTTTCTTCATGAGATTGGGTTGTAAGCAGGATGCAGTACGTTGCATCTCCTGAGCTTCTGACAAGAACCCACAGGTTTCAGCAAAACAATCAACCAGTGTAGAAGGGAGAAGGGTTGGAATGCATTTCTCAGTCATCATGCCATTCCTTCTGGCCAGCTTTTCTGTAGGGCAGCCTAAAGCTACATTTAGTTCCATTTCCCTTAAGTTAAATTGTTAGGAACAGACACAGTTAAAAGAAAAACATCTAAGTGCCTCCAAAACTGCAATGTAAAATATCCATTAATATTTTTGAATTATAAGAAGCCATGGACAGTACTTATATCCAGCTTATGTTGTAGCCATCACTTAATATTCCAGGCCATGAATCTCTTCTTTGAGTGCAGTCATAATTAATTTTATCTCTGTGCATTGTTAGTTGACTAATTATACTGCTTCTTCATGGAGAAATCCAATTCTGGAAGTCTAGCAGAGATCTCTCACGCAGTCAGAGCTAGCATGTACAGCAAGCTTAACACTGTTGACTAGCAACATTGCATTGTTTGCAAATGCACCTTTGCTCCAAGAATACTGCATGTAAATCTATAGGTCAGATTATTTTTCAGCTTTTGTGTCAAATTCTCTTTAGCGTTTCCATTAATCTAGAACCTGAGAGCCTAAGTCACAGATCAGATCCCTCTGTGCAAGGCTCCATATACACACAAAGATGAACTCACCCTCTATCCAAAAAAACTTATAATCTAAACATCAGAGAAGGTAGTAGGTGCATACAGATAATCAGGCAAGCTTAGGAAATGGGGTAGCAGTAGCACCATGGCAGAGATGAGGGTGGCCGGAGTATGCTATGACAGTGGCTCAGCCCAAGAAGGACTGCTCAGAGGCAGTAGCTGTTTTTATATGACACTGACATTTCAACCAGGTTCTTCCTAGAGTTGTTTTTATGCTTTTATACATTACATCCAAGTTGATGCATCAGTTTGGTTTGACTTTGGACCTTAGCTGAGCATGGCCATAAAGTTTCAGGGACACTATGATTTTCATGCTCAGGCAAGGGAGACATTAACTGGTTAAGTGGCTGAACCAAGATGATATTGCAAATCAGAGCCCTATCTTCATAAAACACCTGGACACTTAAAACTCTTCATTCCATTCTCTAACCAGGGGAGTCTGTAAGAAGCTACAACAGTGATATTTCTTTCTGGGACAGGGACTTCCCTTATGTTCCCTATCAAAGAATATACTTTTGATGCTTAACAAATAGGATGTATTGTTGTTATTAATTTATGGTAGCTATAATTATCCCTGTTATGTTAATATTGTGATTTGATAATAGCAAACCAGAACACAGCCACTTCAAATGACTGCTCAAATATGCGATAGGCATCAGAAGGGGAAGTGCTGTATATAATTCCCACACAGAAAAATGTCGTTAAGTACAATGTTTCTCTAGGGAACATGGTCCCAATGCTTCAGGATGACCAATAGCAGGTTCTTGGAAAGCGATGCTGCCAACAAGAGATGGGGCTGGTGCTGGGCAGAAGGCAGCTAAGCCTTCCCCTCTGCCAGGGCTGGTGCTTCCGCTTCCCACCATCACCCTGACAGCCGCACCTCCTGTCCTTGAGATGTCTCAAGTTCTTCCTGAGTTGTAGCAAATTCCACCGGAGGACTGCTGCATAGTCCAGAGGCTTTCAGTTCCTTTCCCTTGGATTTGATAGTGGATGTAGCGGCACAGCCATACAACAAATGAAGGAAAATGGTTGGAACAGCAGGAAAGTACACAACAGCTAATAAATCCAATTTGCATGGTCTTGTTTCACTTTAGACTCTGTTTAGCTTGTTTTGCTTCAGTGGATTTGTAGAGGTATCTGGGAAGAGAATTTGGCCCACAAAGCACAATATTGAATAGGTTTGTGAAAGAAGACAGCATTGTGAAAAGCTTAAAGCTGGTATTGTAATTAATCCCGAAGGTAATCCTCTGGCTACAGAGAATGCATTTGCTGTTTACTGAAAAGATCAGGATAAAATAAATGTTTTCTGCTTCATCACAAGGATTTTCCCAAATGTAGATGGCCTTAATACCCCTCTTGTCCCCATGCTTGGTGTTCACTATTGCCTGGCTCCCAGCTTTGGCCCTCTTTGTCCTGGGACAGTGCAGAGGTCATAAGATGGGCTAAGAAAGCTGTCTGAAGGAAAAATCACAGAAGAGAAGACACCAGATACAAAGATGTGGAAGCAACCTTTGGTTCAGGACATTCCTGAACTACAGATTGCCAGAAGCTGGAGGGCATCCTAAAAATAAGTCACAGTGTTAATTAAGTAATCAGTAATTCCTGCTCACTTTGTTCTTGTATTCCTTCACTAAAACTCCTCTTGCTGGCCATTGTTGAAAACAGGATACTGGTCAAACTTTGGTCTTACACAGTATACCAAATTTACATTCATATATCCACATTGCTCCCTTCTATGTATGTTAATCTGACCCACGTTAATCGTTACCTGTATGGAGCCCTGTGTGTTGAGAGCATTTGAACTGAGACAGATGGGGTGGAGGTTGGTTGGGGTGGGAGTCTGGTTTATCTTTCAGATATGACTTCTCCTCCTTTCTCTTTATTTAATAATGCAATGTACATTCAGAGGAACACTGCTTTTATCAGTAGTCCACACATTTCCCTCCTCTATTCACATTCACAGAAGTGAGTTTAAATCAAGCAATGTAATGCTGTGAATCCTTTGCTAATAGAGAGCTATGAATCTAAAGCAATTCTAATTGTTTCACTCTGAAGTTTTCAGTCTGTACTGACTCACTGGTGGGTGTGTGTATGAGGAAGAGTTAATACAGAAAACCTTTGCTCTGGCCCATGCCTTCACAGAGGAAGTTCCCAAAGACTGGGAAAGGGGAAACATAACCCCCATTTTCAAGAAGGGGAAAATGGATGACCCGGGGAATTACAGACCAG
>JBAFWW010039087.1:4019-15624 GCA_036873685.1 Agapornis canus
CCAACGCTGCATATCTGCCCCCGGCCTGCACCCGCCGCCGATCCAAGGACTCCAAGGACTCGCGCAAGCGCAATGGCCCGGGGGAGTGGGGAAGTGTCGCCACCTAACGGAGCCGGGCGGCACGGACAGCGGTGCTCGGGGGCGGGGCCTAAGCCTCGGGGTGGGGCCATGCAAATAAGCCTCTTAAAGCAGTAGCGCGCTGCCAGGGCAAGACGGTGTGGTGGGCGTTGAACTGAGAGTTTGGGTCAATCACAGCAGCTCCCAAACACACATGCAATGGATCAAAATGAACCATGGGAACAGACAGAGGAAGTCAAAGTATTTCACTTTTCAGAATGAAACTGCTTTAATCTAAATGTATATAAATTCAATTCTAAAACATTTAAAAATACAAAATTTAAGGTATTTCATTTCAGAAAGAATGTTAAGTGACTCAAAATAATTTCTTTCAATTTATTCAGTAGGGATAAAAAATTAACTGAGATACTGAGACATTTTTGTTTAATTTTATGATATTTATGTTCTTCCAGTCTATTCGTTCTGTAGAAGAAAGGGTGAATGCCCTGCAGTCCTCTACTATTTGTACTTCAGCACATCAGTATTTGAAAACCTTAATTTTTCTTTGCCTGAGGGGAAACAGCAAGGGGCCGGGACCATTTTCCTTCTACCCTGAATTCCACTTGGTTTAGAACATGTGCAATAATCTATTCCATTTGTGCTAAAAAAATCTCAGTGTGGCTTTATGTAAGTAATATACAACACAGCTCGTGCTATTAGCCACGCGTCTTGCTGGAAAGTGAAAATATGTTTTGTGCAAAAGAGTTTTCAGGTTTTCTGGGCCTACTTTCTAATTTCTTGCATGCAATCAAGATTACCATCAGGTGAGCACAAATCTGGAACATCCATTAGAAGAGATGCATAATATTCATAAATATCAGGCTTTTTTATTAGAGCAGACTTTAACCATTTAGAAGAACCACCTGGGAGAAGAAGTTCGCGCATTAATAAAATATAGGTGGATCTGTTGAAAGTACATTAGGTAATGAACATGCTGGTACTTGTTAACACTCTGGAAGCACCTGGGTTCAAAATGAAAGGCCACGTTCAGTGGCCAGAATTATTCTTCTTTCTTTCTACATAACGATTTCTCTGATTGCACCTCGAGCAACACTGGAGACTGGATGTGCCTGGTATTTTTATATTTAAATCCCTAACTCTTAAGATGGCTAATGAGACAACATCAGAGAGTCCTGATAGGTTTATAGTGAAAACTATCATGGCCCCATCATTTCTTCCCATCCTCACTAATGTTCCAACCAAAGAGAATAAAAAGCAAAACTCCTCCAGCTGTAGCTAACTGAAAGTACTCAGCGAACATGTTTTAATTCTCCATGGCCTGTCCCGCAGCCTGCTCTGGTGCACAGCAGGGTACCAGAGCCCTCCCCTCTGCATAGACAGCACTCAGCAGCACATGAGTATTTCTAGGAAACTAAATCTTTTTCAGACATAGATCTGAATGCCATCAGCATGTTTTATTGCTAGCACTGAACTAGACAATAAGAATTGACTTGAGGTTCTGAAGGACACACTTTGGGCATGTCATCTCTGGCTAAGAGAGCAGTGTCTGGGTAGCAAGTGCAAAAACAGGACAGGGTTGCTCATCAAGGCATCCCTCCAAGAGGGAAGCTGAGGCCCCAGTGGAGCTGCAGGAAACCCTGCTGGGGAAAACTCTTTGCATTCCTGGTGTCCCAGACAGAGTGCTCAGCCATGGGGTCATGTTTAGTTTTCTCAAATTAGAGAAGATGCTGGTGATTATTGTGGCCACTGAAGGGAAGGTGGATTGTGTGCTGATTGCTTCAGAACCCAGGGTGTAGAGAACTTGGGGGATTGCAAAAAGCATCAAAGCATATCTCGGTGGATGGGGACAGTGGGAAGTCAAAGGGGCATGGGAGGAGTGCAGTGACCTCTCTATTCCACTTGCCACAGGCCTGGCAGTCACTTCTGAACAGCCTTGGCTATTAACTGTGTGCCACCTGGGGTCATGGTGGCTGGGACTGAATCTTTCTGAACCTTCTTGGGGACTTTGCTGGAATTTGAAGGTTGTTAAAATACTTTCTTGAGGTTTTACATCTGTGACTAATAAAGACAATGAAGATCAGATCCTTAGTGGATTGCCTTCAGGGCTGTGATAGTTGTAAACCATGATCACCTGAAGTGCTGTTTCATTTTTTTGCTCCTGGCGTGACACAATTTCACCTTTCTTTGGTTGCAGCACCCCTTTCATGAACACTGAGGTTATGGTGCCTGGGTACACTCCTGCTTTTTATTGAGTTCATTAGTACACATTAAATGTCCCCTCACAGCAAAGCAGGTCTCTACAATCCGGGGCTACACGAGGAAGAGTGTTGCCAGCAAATGGAGGGAGGTGACCCTTCCCCTCTGAGCAGCACTGGGGAGACACACTGAAGTGCTGGGTTCAGTTCTGTGTTTCCAGTTCTTGAAAGATGTGGACATATTGGAGAAAACCCAGCAAATGTCCACTAAGATGATTGACTGGAGGATCTCTCCTGTGTGGGAAGGCTGAGAGAGCAGAGACTGTTCAGCCTGGAGAAGAGAAGAGAAGACTCAGGGGGATCTCAGCCAAGCCATCAATCAAACATATCAATAAAACATGTACAGAGAGGACAGAGCAAGGCCCTTTTCAGTGGTGCCCAGTGACAGGACCAGAAGCAATGGGCACAAGCTGGAACACTGGAGGATCTCTCTGAATATCAGGAAACACTTTTTCACTGTCAGGTTCACCAAGGACTTGCACAGGGTGCTCAGGGAAGTTGTGGAGTCTCCATCCTTGCAGATACTCAAAAGTCATTCAGACATTGTCCTGGGCAACCCTAGGTGACCCCACTTGAGCAGGGGGTTGGACCAGGTGACCCCTTACAACCTCAATTATTTGTGATTCTGTGTCAGGAAAGTAAACTGCATCATGAAGCCTTCTGGTTAGCTGCCCTAAGAACAAGCGTCAGCTATGACTTCGAGCTGGAGGAGGAAAGCTGCAAGTACATACGGAAGTCGGCAGAGGGCAAAACGACGGCACAGACCAACGGATCTGCAAGGATGTGTCAAAGAGAAGTAGAGCATTACAATTCTTTGGAGTACTGAACATTTTCTTGCATTACAAATTTCATTTTTACACACATGCCCATGCACACATGTTTATTTGTACAGATCAAGATTATAAATCTGGACAGACTACTACACTGGCCCTTATTTGGGAAAACAGAACTAAAAACTATCACACTCCATCCAAGGATTGGATGGTGACCGTCAGTGTCTGGTACATTGTAAAGCCATATTTAACAAAACACATTTTCAGATTATTCCTCCTATCTTTGGTAAACCCTTTTAGGTAACTGCTTTCTTTGGTGAGAGTGAGCAACATAGCAGGGTAAGGTATATCTAGAAAGAGACAGGGGTGGCACTTTGCTGTGCATCCTTGTCCAAGGCAGGGTACTATACTGTTATGCAGACTGCTCAGCTTACTGTTCTGCTTAGAAAAGCTTCCTATCTCTCAAGCAGGAAAGCAAGATGAGAAGTGGAGAGAAAGCCCATGACCTCTGTTTGAGTTTCTGTACCAATATGTGGGCAATATGGGATAATGAAGAAGGAGGAAGGCAAGTGAGATTCGGCCAGATGCAAAATAGCAGCATACTTCAGATTCATCGAAGAGGCAGGATGAGTGCCTCAAAAACATATCAGGAATCCTGGTATGTTCTCTGCTCTGGAGGTATTTTACAAAGATCTGTGGCTCCAAAATGCTTGCAGGAAAGTTAAGGGGTCAGGACATTCCTCTGCTAGTTGGAGCTCTACGTGTGTTGGAGCACACGTAGGCAAGCAGGCGATCAGGGAGGCTAAAGCACTGCATTTTCAAGCCAAAGAGGGTTAGAAACAATTCTCAGCCCCTACACCTTGGCTGGGTCTGGTGGAAGGACTCATGTGGGGTCTCTCACACCATGTGGCGATCACAGAAAAGAGCAATAGTCCAAGCTGAACCATGACATACCTAACACCTTGTCATATGCCAGGGTTAAACACTTGGCACCCTGCCCCTGGCAGTGGCCTGTGAGTAAAGTGCAATCCAACTGCCGCACCTGTGGGAGTGCTCTTGTTTGCATTTACATGTCAGGCAACTGGTGAAGCCATCCTCATAAAGCAAGTTCCTAAATTCCCTGGATGATCAGCAGATACCTTTGAAAATAAGCCCCCAGGAGATCTTGTCTGCCTACCTTATATGCATGCGACAAGGCCAACAATACCTTCCTTGGGGCTTTTAGGGATTCCTGCCTTTGCTTTTATTACATGGAGAAAGTGAGCAATCAAGGCAGGACTTTTCTTACCTCACTGCAGCTGTCATGGTCTGACGTGGTTTAGCAGGTCTAATAGAAAGCTTGTCTTCAGGGCTCCTATGGGAGATGCAGAAAGACTGGCAAATTGAGAGGGTTATTCATCCAGTCCCAAGGTAAGTGTTAAGGATTGCTCTCCAATGGCTGACTGTAGCATTGCTGTCCATTTGTGACCTGCGTTAAACATCTAACTTTGAGATAGTCAAAGCTGGTGGGGAAAAAGCTTGCGCCTCATTGATGAAGGAGTGCCTCTGTGGACATGGAGAACTTGGGTGCTAGCTGGGCATTTCCACTGGGTACTGCCTTGGGTATCCCAGGGTCACAACAGTCATGCTGCCCCTCAAAGGAGGCAAAGATGAATCTCCCTCTAGCCATCAGTTTGCTTAACTTTATCAAGTCTGTGCTGCTTAAAGAAAGTGGAAGCTTTACATCCTTCCTTGCAGTTTCCTTCCATCTCACTTCCTCCTGGGTATTAAATATTTTTCAATAGCAGTGAGTGGTTTTGCATATGAGTAACTCCGTGTACCTTGTAAAATTCTGTTCCCTGCACATTACTCAGCTCTGAAAATCTGTGACCTCTTGGGTAGAGTGGAGATTACAGATGAGGCCTAAGAAATCCTGGTTTGAACATGGGGGAAAGTCTAGTAGGTAACACAAAAGAAAAAATGTATTCAATGCAGGATAAATTTGTGCACTGCCTCTAATTCTCTTTGCAATGAGAATTAGGATAGGATTATGTATTACTGATGGTTTCCTTTACCTGTGCTCAATTTGTCATTGCCCATTTAAACTTCTTAATAAACATTCATACCAGAGCTCATCATGAAGTGCCAGTTTATTTTTACATTAAAAATAAGCACTTTCATTTGTTTTAAGCTGCCAGTCAAGTGTTCAAGTTCTTAATAAAGAACAAACCCAAAACTAGGAATATTTTATATGTTTCTTAAACACAAAACCCATTGGTTCTATTGTTGGAAAAAAATGTGAATCTGAGGTGCAAAGTTCCCACACAAGTTTTCCTGCTAACTAAAATGTCATGTTTTTCCCTCAAACAAGGCCATTACAAATTCAGTGACTGCTCAGTATTTAATTTTCTTCCATTCCAAAAGCTCTGGCAAATATGGTAATTAAAATAAAAATGGAACCTAATTAAGAAGGCAATTAACTTGCAAATGCCTTCAAAAGCTATGTATTACTTCAAGCAAATGGCACATTTCTACTCAAGGGGTAGGTTTTCTCATGCTCTGCTCTCCTAATCCAGAATCTGGCCTTCAAATCCCCTGAGCAAGGGCAGTTTGTGGTTAAGAGGAAGTTTTGCACCAAGGGTCAGAGACATTTTCTGTATTTAGACAGAAAACCTTCCAAGCAATAAATTCCCATTACTAGATCATCAGGGCTTCATGAAAGCCAAAGTTCTCCCTGAAGCATAATGTTGTTGTGCGTCTTTGAGCTTTCTCAGTGATAGCAGGCTGATAAACAGACCATATTTCTTGTACTGAAGATTGGTGCAGCATTAACATAGTAAGCACTGTATGGTATCTGGATGAGAGAATGTCCTGACCTAGCAGAGGAAATCAACTGACAACATGAAAATAAAGGTGCACGCACAGTGCTAATCTGCAGTTTGCCCTTGAGGAACTGTAATTTATATAGATTATTTGTATTAACATTAGTGTTTGCTTGTGATATCGCGTGCTTGTGTCTTAATAGAGTATATTACAACACGGTCATGCACCTGGGAGGCACTCACCCCACCCTATAGCATATGCTGTTCCAGCTGTTGGGAAAGCATCTTGGGAAAAAAGAATCTGTCAGGACTGGTGGGGACCAAGTTGACCATGAGCCAGAAAAGTGCCCTAGCAGCAATGAAGCCCAACAGCTTTTTGGACTGCATGACCAAAGGTATATCAAGCAGGTGGGGAGAAGAGATTGTTTCCCTCTATTCAATGCTTGTGGGACTACATCTAAAGATCTGTGCCCAATTTTGGCTCCCCAGTGCAAAAAAATAAGGTGATAAGGCAATGGGCACAAATTGAATCGCAGCTGCTGTGTACCTGCTCAGCTATCCCAAAGGCTATCTAACCTGCTCTTTAGGAGCTCCAAGGAGATTTTACAATGCTGATAGCTATCTATTCCTCATCTCTTAGTATTGTTAACATTAGAAAGTTTCACATCTACTTTAGATCTACCCTGGTCTGGTTACTGAATCAAAGAGAACATTTTATGACTTTCATAAAGTTCGTCCTTGAAAAGTGTCTGCTCATCGTTACTTATCTCTTTATTATCTTCAAGGTACTAAAATTTGCATAAAAACGTTGCAGTAGTCTTGGGTTCCCTTGGCTTTCCTTTCTCCTTCAGTTGAAAATATAGAGAATTCTTTTGCAGTCTGCAAGACTCCAACATCCCGTCCTTCTCCAGGTCTCTGAAAACAACACCAAGGCTTTTTCTGCTCCTCACACTGCCCTGCTAATGAGTGGGCTGGGGGTGCACAAGATGCTGGGAGGGGACACAGCCAGGACAGCTGACCCCAACTGACCAAAGGGATATTCCATATCATACAATGTTGTGATCAGTGATAAAAGCTGGGGAAAAAGAACTAAAAAGGGACATTTAGAGTGATGGAGCTTGTCTTCCCAAGTAACTATGACACGTGGTGAAGCCCTGTATTCCTGGAAATAGCTGAACACCTGCCTGCCAATGGGAAGTAGTGAATTAATTCCTCATTTTGTTTAGCTTGTATGCACAGCTTTAGATTTACCTATTAAACTGTTTGTGTCAACCCACAAGTTTTCATATTTTTACCCTTCTGACTCTCTTCTCCATCCTACTGGATGGAGGAGGAAGCAAGTGGCTGAGTGGGGCTAAGAGCAGGGGAAGGCCCTAGGAAAGCACTTTGGGGTATCACACTTGCCTACCTGCAGCAGGGCTGTGTGACCTTCCAGTAGTATTGTTTGCCCACTCAAGCCCAGCAAGGCATGTGTTGTGTCTTTCACTCTAATTTGTGCCCTAGAAAGCACTTCACGTGCTTGAATACTTGCCAAATCCTGAACTGGACACGAGCACAAATGTGCTTGTTTCTAAGCTCTTTAAAAAAGTGATAACGAGAAACCAGGAGATACCTGGCTTTGTTCTGTTTTCTCAGCATGTCTATAGCCTTGAGGACCACTGCCTGGAGCAGGTTAGAGTGTCAATGTGCAGGGGTGAACATTTCACAGAATAAAAGCTGACAGAAAAAGAATGAATTCTTTCTAAGTTGTATTCTTAGGAATACCTGAACCATTTGGACTAAAACCATCCCAGAATTCATTCTGAAGCAGATTCCATGCACAGGAGCTTATTGCAAAGACCTGCAGCTCAACACGGAGCAGTACAGCTGCAAAGTGGGGTAGTCCATGTTTGCCTGCAAAATTCTCTTTGGACTATTGGCCTCAGTGACACTACGTAGCAGGAATTTCACCATGAATTGGGCACTTGCTAAAAAAAAGTTCTCCTTTATGGGCTTTCAATTTGGTTCTCTCTAGTTTCATTTACAGTTTTTTGCTTCTAATATTGATTGCTTGGACGATCAGAAACTCCCACTCAGTGTCCTTTGCACAGAGGCACATGTGCCTTTTATATAGCCACATTCTTAACATATTTGCTGAGTACAGTCATATTAATGTCTAACAGACTAATGACAAATACCTGCAATGTCCCCAGACCTCCCAAACAACCTCAACCACAGTTAGTGCAATTCTGGAATGCTTGCCAAAGGCCTAATCAATAACTAAAACAGATTAAAGAGATATTGTTGGGAAACAATTAAGGAAGACTTCTGACAATACATCTTGTGGATGGCAGCACATGAACAATAGCCCCTGAACACCCAGGTCACATAGCTGAAACACAACAACCCACACAAGGACATGGCTGCCGGCCCTGTATGAGCTAGTCAGTCTTGGAGCAAATCAGTGCAGACTCCTGATGGACATGGTTGTGATTCTGAGCTGGCTGATAGCAAGAGCAGTGGAAACCATGTCAGTGATTGCAACACAAGAGCAACAGCTCTGCCAGCATGATTCCCATTCTGCTTGTCACAGCCTGCTCCCCTGTGCAGGAGGGAGAAGATTTCTAGTGCAGAGATTTTCAATCCAGGGATTGACCTAGAATATTCTAGGTCTATTACCCTAGAATATCCTCAAGGAGCTGCCACTAAGTCAAAGCATGAGTGAGAGAGAACACAAGGATGGTATTTTTCCTCTTTAAATAATTGAAAGCTTGGTCAAGCTTTCAGAAGGTTTCTCCCAGTCAAAGTTATTTTAATTCCAGAACAAAGAATAATATCAATTTCTATGAGCTAATATCTACCTCTTAAAAGGGCTGGGCTGGGCTGTCTGGGCACTCATAGGAGAAGGTTCCCTTGCAAAGGAAGCTTCCAAAATATCTATCAACAAAACATCCTTTGATATAGCACAGAATGATTTTTACATGCCTCACTTTCTTTTAAGTAAAGCAAATGTCATCTGTTTATCTACTATGGAAGGCTGTTACAAAGTCACACTAACAGTTATAAAACAATTCAAGAATCTTGAGTGGAAAGCCCTAAAAACTTGCAAGGGCTATTTTATCATTAATACATTAATAATAAGATACTCTGGGTAATGTTTAACTGTAGAATGAGGCAGTAGTAATAAAAATTACACTTAAGCCAGCATTAATTGTTCTTCTAATCAAGATTCTGGTCCTCTAATTGAACCATTATCTTCCCAAAACTTGAAGTGATTAAATAAGAAGTATATTTACAAACACTTTATCTTCAGGGGGAGTGTAAACGTTATCAACATAGATTTATGTTAACAAATAATACTTGCATAAGAATTGTATTTTGGATTAGTTTCAAATGCAAACCATGAATACAAGTGCTCACTGGCATTTTATATGCTGTATTTTTAGACTGTCAAGGCATAATATTTTATATATATCAAGATCAAGATCAATATAATAAAATATAAATATATACACAAAGAATGGTTTACAGTAGCTGTAGGAGCCCCAAATCATTTTTGTATATGATCAGGCCAATCTAATGGTTGTGGTTTCATTGTTGTTAATATTGATTAATGGTTGTGGTTGAATCATTAATATCCACTTGTGTATTCACATTAATATTCACTTGTGTAAATGTATGTAAGGAATCTGGCACAGTCAGACATAGATAGGTAGATGCCTAGGAAGTGAGGAGAGAACTTTACATATTGATTCTTAAGAAAAACAGGTGTTCCATCTGCATTAACCAGGAGCAGGTGCCTGCGATATTTATCCTGTCTTTCCTGCTGAAGATTTAGGCACCAATTTGTCAATGACGTAAGGAGAGACCCACTACTCTGCACATCATTTATTCCTTCTACACAGTTTGCTGGCACCTCATACCTCTGTCACAGGATGTGATACTCTTTCATCTTTTCCATCCTGCCTTCAGCATATTAAAACTGCCCACATTTTTCTTGCCTTCTGTGAGCACAAGGCACATGAGGTCATAGGATGGTTGTGGATGGTCTTCTACAACCATTTATAATCTTAGCACTCCATCAAAGTTGCTTTCATTTGCAACCCCCAGCCAGGTCTGCGGTTCCCCCCACTACTGCCACTGCTCCCTAATCATGGGGACAAAGGCAAATAGGTTTCCTGTTTGCACACCAGAATTCCTTCCTGGCACAACTCAAGTCACTCTCCCAGGATGCTGGGCAGGTCAGCTCTCATGTGTGATAGCTTCACCAGCAGTACTGCCTGCAGCTCCTTGGAACAAGCCTGTATCATCCAGTGTGATGTCCAAGTTCATGCGCCATTGAGCTCCTGCTCTGCAGGAGTGCATGCGAGCTCTGCTATTCAGCAGCTCAGAACTGCTCACTGTCTTGCTTATGCAACCCTGTTTAAATCACAAAGCCTTGCAATGTCTTCTTGGATAGGAGTCAAAAGACAGAGTTTAAATATTAACAAAATAGTCTTCGGTGTACCAGGCAGACAAGGATGAATACAACATTCTGCAACTGGGTTGCACCAGTGTGGAAAAACCTTAGATTTCAATAACCTCATGTATACACAATAATGTTTCATTTTCCAACGTGCAGGCAAGAGAAGATATGATCTGTAGGCAAGAGTTGGCAAGAGTAGGTATGATCTGCTGTCCTTAATAAATTCCTTTTTACCTCATGTGGCTAAATCAAGCCAAACTCAGAATCGTCTGTTTTCACCCTGCAAGGAGTGCTCAGCTGTTTCTGCTTCCCTGCGGGTGGACAGGAGGAGGGCAAGGGCTGGGAGCAGGGTGGTTAGGACATCTCCCTGCTCCTCCTCGTTGGAGGGGCTGATTTCTGAGCCCTATGAAGGAACCTAATGGTGAATCCTGCCAATCCAAACCAAGTTGCAATTGACTCCTCAATTCTGCTTAAACAAGGCTTTGAGTATATAGTTCAGTATACAAAGGGGTGGATAGGCTAGAAAAGCAGAGTGGTTTAATGAAATGAAGGAATACACGTTTGTGTGGCTGTTTTTCCAAGGACATGTCACAGGACAGACAAAATTTAACCAGGGCTTGTACTGATAATGACATCAGACTGCAGCAGACTCACATTTATCAGACGTACTTAGAAACATAAAGCTCATTTAGAAGCTTGTTTTCTGGGGTTTTATTTTAGGCCCAGCCTGAGTCATAAATCAAGTTTTTCCAACAGACCTTGGAAAATATTACATCATGCAAGTGCAGCCAGTATGTAAACAGTAACTAATTTTTGATCATAAAGGTAGCTAATAAAGAGAATACAGATATTTGAATGCATTCGTCATGAAAGACACTAGGTATGAAAAGGTACTATATTTATAATGATGAACCCTTAAAAGTTGGTTGTTATTATTGTCTTTGTAAAGGATATAACAGAAGTGAAGAACTTCCTCAAACTCTGCAGCACTTTACAATACTGTTTCAGGTTTGAGCTTTAAGCCCCAGGAATACAAGGGTTTATGGCATTATGAAGAGCAAGCGTTTAATTTTAATTGATAACAAGACTGGATTACCCAAATATGTTCACTCCAAGCACATTGCCTAAGTGACCATTTCTTTTCTTACAAACATCCAGGGATCACAGAATCATAGAATAATTAGGGTTGGAAGGGACCTTAAGGTCATCTAGTTCCAACTCCCCTGCCATAGGCAGGGACACCTCACACTAAAC
>JBAFWW010039089.1:9855-21776 GCA_036873685.1 Agapornis canus
TGTGCTGGTTTTGGCTGGGGTAGAGTTAATTTTCTTCATAGTAGCTAGTATGGGGCCATGTTTTGGATTTGTGTGTAAAACACTATAGATAAAAGATGCTTTCATTACTGCTGGGCAGTGTTTATACAGAATCAGGGCCTTTTCTCCTTCTGATACCACCAAGCCGGTGGGTAGGCTGGGGGTGCATAAAAATTTGGGAGGGGACATAGCCAGGACAGCTGACTCGAACTGACCAAAGGAATATACCATGCCATATGATGTCCTCCTCAGTAATAAAAGCTGGGGAAAGGAGGAAGAAGGGAGGATATTTGCAGTGACACCATTTGTCTTCCCAAATACCTATTATGTGTAGAGCCCTGCTTTCCTGGAGATGGCTGAACACCAGTCTGTCAGTGGGAAACAGTGAATTATGCCTTTTTTGTGCAAAGCTTGATTGTGCTTTGCTTGTGCATGTGCAGCTTTTGCTTTACTGTCTTTTAACTGTCTTTATCTCAACCCATGAGTTTTTTCACTTTTTACCCTTCTGATCCTTTCCCCCATCCCACTGCAGGGTAGTGAGCAAGTGGCTTTGTGGTGCATAGTTGCTGGCTGGGGTTAAACCAGTCCAAGAGTTTAGAAAGATTTACTGTTGCTTAAAGAGAAAGAGTGTGTAATTAAAATGATGATAAGGTAGTCATGATTATAATAAATTATTGAGGTTACAGAGATTAGACATTAAACTACTGTGTAATGATGAAGAGACCTTGAATGTGACTGTGTTCTAGGCCTTTAAATGTTAAAAAGGGGGTCCTAAAATTTAATCCTTTCTTTAGCAGGACTTTTCCAGACTGAACAAAACTCTTAAGATGGTTTTCTATTTCTCTGCATCCAAATCTACTATTCTTTCGCCTGTTGTTTACCTGCAAGTTAGAATTCACAAGAAAGATGTGAAAATGTATTTGTTAACTTGGGGGATGACTGAGAGAAAAGAAGCCCACATATTTCTGAAGAAATTCCATTTTCATTAACATTTCATTATAATAATTGAGTCATAGTTAATTTGCATTAGGATTTATTACCTGAGCAAACCTGACCTATTAAACTTTCTAAATCTATTACTGTCAGTTAATGTCATGATTACAGGAAGAGTATGAGATGTGCCATAGCAACATGGCTGTTCCACCAAATATTTAACTTGAAATCACCATTCTGCTGTTTATTGAATTATTAGACATGATAAATTATTTTATGCAAGCCACTCTCATGTCCATCTTTCTAATACTTTCCTTGTCATTATAAGTGCCTTTAGCCTTACAGGCTAGTTAAAGGTTCTCGTATCAAGTCTGATTACCACTCTAATGTTTTCCAGGCATGCTTGGTGATGAGCTTGGCATATGAAACAATTTCCTACAGTAATAAAACTAATTAAAGCAAGTAGTCAGCCCCACATCACTCTTTGATGAATTATAATGAGCTCATTAATCTATCTGGTCTCACCACATCTATTGGCTAAGCTTCTCTGGGGGTATGTCAGGATAGAATAGTTCCCCAGGAAAAAATGGAGAGTGAAATGCATCTAGTCTTCATTTTTTTCTTTTTACTTTTTTGACAAAGAACCAGGAGACAGCTGAGGTCTGCTTTAAGTGGAATATGCTTTTTAATAATCAAAATGAGAAAGGGTAAGTAACTAAGACCCCTGTAACTATGCCCTGATGGCAAAGGAAGAATTATACAGGAACTTAACTAGGTCTAACATTGCACTGCAATTGACAGCATAATTGATGCCACTGTGGCACACACAATTCACTTAAAATATGATCTTAAAAAATTGTTCTAGTAACTGCATCTCTGGGAAATTCCCTAAAGAAAATAACATCAAGCTCTTTTTCGTTTGAACTTACTGGCATTTTTCTATGTTCCTTCAAAATGAGAAGAGGTGGTGAGATTTGAGTGGAAAGAGTTGATTTGTATCTGTATAGAAGAATCACCTGTTTTTCTGAGATTGTAGCCCTGCAAATTTCCCCATCTGTAAAAGATCAAGTTTAGTAATAGGCAATCACAGCTGCCCACTGGAGTTAACTAGTTCTTATTAGCATTTGGATGCTTTTAATTCAAATGCATAATTACAAAGTTATTACCAGGCAAATTAATCTCTAGTTTATATCCATTCATTTAATGTATTTTAATATTAATAAAAAGTTCTGCAAAATGTATGCTCCCAGCATATGCAAAGAAGGTAGAGTCAATATGTTGTTCCAAAGCAGAAGCAGCAAACCATACGTGGCAGTAAATTTTCTTCGCTGTCTTCTGTGCCATGTACTTTTTTCTCATTTGTAACAAAGACTCTTGAATGCTTCTCTACTTGAAATGGGAATTCATTTTAATGCAAACCACTAAGGTTTTGTTTAATTTTCCTGTAGAAAGTTTGGGCTGCTCTAAAATCTCAACAAGGAGGTGACCAGAGCAGCTGCAGTAAACACAGGTGATGTGGGTTCAAGTCCCTGTTGTGAGTGTGAGGAAGTGCATGCATCTCTGTCCTCCCCTCCATGGGTAATCTCAGCCACTGAGTTCATGGGAGGGCAGCAGTGCAGAGTAATGGCTATTCTTCCATCTCAGTAGTATGAAAACTGAGTAAGTTTTATGTAGAAAGGTCAAGGGCCTTTTCTAATGAGGAAAATACGTTGTTACAAAATCACCAGTTAGCTTCAGATTTAGAGAAAAAGCAGTAATCTGCCACTTGGTTACAAAGAAACAAACAAAAGATGTGTTTGCCTCATGGCTATGGTATCTTGGCATTATTACAGGGTTTGTTCTTTTCTTTTACGGGGGAAAAATTGTGTAGACACTATCTGCCAGATTTACAGTGCTCCTAAATACATTTCTACCTTAAGGAGAAAAACCTAATATAGTTCAGGGGTTTTTTTGTAAGACTTTGAAATATTCCGATTTAAAATGTACAGTGGAGGAAGATCTTCTATATTATGTGCAGAATTTTGTTTCTATTTATTTTTGTACAGTGAGGTCCCTCTGTGCATGGTAGCTAAAACAGGAAAAGCATTTCTGTATTATCATGTTTATTATGGCAGTGAATGTTATCCTAATTGGACTGTACTGTTTTCTGTACCGGCCAAACTAGGTAATTTATTTGTAGTTGGTACTGTGTTGTTTTAAGAGACATAAGTTTTGTGGCTTCACTGTAATTGTCTTGTGACAGCATAGCTTTTGCTTCTTATGTGACAAACCCTTTTTAATTTTACTTTTGCTTAAAAACTCATTAAGATAAAGATATCATTTCTCTTGTAATGATCCTAATTTTCAGTCCAGAAATTAGATTTTTATCCATGTGTGCAAAGTTGGTGGTATTTCAGGACTGATAAAGCTGCACAAATCTACCAGTGAAATTTCACATTGGTTGAACAAAGGTTTACTCTCAAATAGAATAGCATATTTTCATTTAAGTTTAGTAAGTGTTTGGGTATGCAGTTTGTGAGGAAGTCACTCTGAATGTATTGTCTAGTTAAGTCTCTCTAGATTTTTTTTTTTAATTCTTTTTCCTATGATTGCCTAGCTTGAGCACTGTCGTGTAAAATTCAGCTTTTGTAGGAAATAAAAACTGGTGAAGATGTAACCACTTGGGGAGGAAAATAAAATATTTCATTGAAAGCATCAAAATAATGAATAGCATAAGTAGTTTTGATAAAAAATAGACATAGCCGATTATCTTTTTTGAAAGATACATGTTGAAAATTGCATTCTTCCGTTACCGTGAATTATTCTTATATTTATTTATATAAGTGAGAAGCCTAGTGACTGACTTTGTAAATCTGTACTTAGTGTGATGTTCACTGTAATTTCGAATCTCCTCTTTCCTACCTGATATAAGGAAGGGATAAAACCTCCGTGTTTCTATACAAGAAATAGGTATCCAAGAGCTCAGTATGTTGGAGAGGATATGTCAATACTTTGCTAAATTACTCATTTACAGAAACAAATCCAACTGTTTAGCAAGTGTTATAAAGGCAGGAATCAATCTTCGTGTTTTATATGTGCAGGTTTTACATAAAGTGTAGCAAGATGTTTTGGAATATCATAATGAATTATTGATTTGCCCACCAGCCGTGCATCATTTTATTTGCTCCAACTTTATTTAAAAGGACAGTGATACTATCTAGTATGTTTATTGATATGATGTGTTTGACAGTCTATAGGCAAGTAGCAAATCACAAACATTATATATAGTTTGAGAGGATACAATGTTCACCACAATAGCCCCCACACTGTATTTATTTTTATATCATTATGATACTTCTGTGGTTTTATTTTAATGAATATGAGGGTCTTGCAGATTTAAGGAACCTTTTGGAATAAAACAAGTTAAAACTGGTATGAAAGTGCTAAAAGAATTGACACAGAAAAGAGATTATGTTGAGGGTTTTTTGTTTGTTTAGGTTTGGGTTTTGTTGTTTTGCTTTTTTTTTAATAATTTTAATATGTTCACAGGTAGAGATGTTATCAAGCATTAATCCAGTATTTGTGTTTACTTTGTGTGGAGATGGAAGTCCTTTTTTTCATCAGCACAAAGCTCAGGAAACCTGTCACTTGTTGCAGGCTATTCTGGGTGCTCTACTGCAGTACTTACCTCCCTTTTGTATGTCTGAATTTCCTGCTCTGAATAAAAAGACAGGAGCCTCTTCATATGGAAATGTTTGGAATTTACACCTGAAAAGAGCCCATAGTTCAAAATATTGTGTATGTAGGAATTTGGAGGGGGAAAGGGAAATAAGGAAGCATTTTGTCATCTCTTAAGTGCAGCAAAATTACTAGATTCCCTATATTTAAAACTGTATGGTTGTTTCAATATGCATACTATTCTTTTATTAATATAGGAGCACAAATACTGCATAAAGTGAAATAAATATGCTTTTGAACATGTAGTTTTTATTATTTTAAATTTCATTTAGATGTCATTTTCAATCTGTTAATCCTTCAATAGTTCCCCAATTAAGGGGTTCCTTGGGATCTGTGACCTTTCAAAGATGCTGATTTCTTAAAATTATGAGTCAGTGCTCCAGAACTTATTGTCTCTGGAAAGAATTTTTTTCAGATTGGGCACACAAAACTAGAATTTTACTGAGTTTTATGCATTTTTTTAAAATTATCAATCTTGGCACTCATTTGATTTAATTCATAATGTCAGAATTCCAGAAGGTTTATGTTGGTTGCTGGAATTACAAAAGTATTTAAACCAGGATGCAACAATTAACACACCATAGGATGATTAGCAGAATTAAGGTAATGGGAAAATTTTTAGGCATCTTTTTAAGTAATAAAATAAATATTGGTTCCTGTAAAAATTTACTGAAGAAAGTGCAGAGCCTTTGTAGCCTACTTAATAGTAGTCTTATTTTCATGGGGTTTTTTTGGTGTACATCTTAAAAAGCACTTGAACTTAAAGTGGTCTTTGTACAGTTAAAATCAAAAGTTTATCCAAAGCTAAAAATGGACATGTGCCTAACTTTAAAACACAACTATTCCTTATGTATCATAGTGTGCTTAACGTGTATTAGATAATAGGCACTTTCTAAGTCAGCTTTTTACCTAGTCTGCCTACCAGAATAGAAGTGGTCTTTAGAATTAGTAATTTTAGTCTTTTAATATCATGAAATATTAGTGGCCAAATAAAATTTTAGAATCCAAAATAGTGAGAGAAAGACTTAGGTTAATGTGGGGTAAACTTTTTATTTCCAAGGTGCATCTTTTGTTCTCTGCTGTTTTACTAGTCTGTATGCTCTTTTGACACCTCTTTCCTTACAATTTGTGTTTGTAACATATTTCCCATTCTGTAGAAAGATTAAGCATGTGATGTATGGAGAAATTCTAAATTCTGTCTCATGAAGACACCTTGCCTATGTACACCAAAAAATTTGCAGCATTTTTCCTTATTTAATCTGTTTCTTAGAAGCCTGGCAAAGAACAGAGTACCCTGTCACCATGAGCTTTCATAATGTTAATAGCCATACCTTCACTAAATGGTATTTAATGGCAACTTGTATATCACTGTTAATTCTGTGTTTATCTTCATACATTTTCCATGCATACAAGCAGTTGTATATTGGATTCTAAAAGCTATCCTGAAGTTACACATTATTTTCATAATTATAACTTCATCCAGGGCTGGCTGGATCTTTTCCTCTTTTTTAATCTCTTAAGAGCATAAGATTACTTCTGATAGATCTAAAAATGTATTTGTTTCCTCCCTGAATCATCCTGATAAATGTGGAATTATTTTTATCCAGATCCTAAGGAAAATTATGATGTGGCTTCAAAAAATAATAATTGGAAAATTTAAAAGTTTATCTCTTACTGTGCACAAGAAGGGGTTTTGTCACATTTTTCCTCACAACTGGAAGAGCTAAAGTCACTATTTTTAAAGGGTGTCCTTTCCTCCTGTTTGAAATCTTCTCTCTTGTGATTCCAGGAAGCAAGAAAGGGACAATATTAAGACATGAATGTTGAATATGGCATAAATTAATGGAAACGGCGCCACATTTTCAAGTTAATAGTGGAAGACTGCAGTGGATTCAGGGGAGGCTTCAGCTTGGTAGCCTGTGCTGTATTGAAGCCAGAAGGAAAGTTGCTGTTTATGTTGTCCCAGGGAAGCCAGTATCTGATTTGGACTTTTCTCCTTCCATTTAGAGAAGTGAGGTTTTATGTAGAACATTATCCTCTGAATATGAAAAGAAAAAATGCATTTACTGACTTGGCGGTAATAAAACATTACAAAAAAAACCAAACCAAACCAAAACAAAACAACAAAAAAAAAAATACAGCAGTTGGCAGATAGTTTTACTTCTTGGCCTAGCTGGTTTTATCATGCTGGTTGCCAGAAGGGAAACTGTGACATACCAGTGGAAAAAGTGGCTGTATTTCAGTTGTGAGTGAAATTATGTCTGTACAAAGTTACAGATTTTACGGGTGCTTTTTTGTTTCATGTGAATCGGCCTATATGTATTACATGGTTAAGGTTGGTTCACATGTAAGAATGGGAAGGGGTTTTCCTTTTGCTGATTTTGGTATTAGAGTAATAAAAGAGATACAAATAACATATTTTTTTCCTGATTATGAGAGCTAATATTACATTGCTAAACATCATGGTTACAATTCAATGTAAAAATAAAATAAACATGGCCAAAATACTAAAATAACAAACAAAAAAATCCCACCCTAATTGTAAAAGGTTTTATTTTGATTATTAAATGGTATGAGGTCTTGCAGAGAATTTCCAATGCTGAATGATAGTTGTTGTGTAAGAAAGCATTCCTGAGAAAGGAGGTTATTGAAAAAAGGTAAATAAATGATCTGTGTTGCTACACAAGCAAATACACCAGTAACATGGGGGGGGGGAGGGGAAATAGTTTGGGAAGTCTTGAGATGTCAGTTGAAGGTATCTGAGAATAATAATGGAATAATGTAGGGTAAGAAATCTTTGCAGCAGCTACTCATTCAAGTACGCTAAAGAAATATGCTAGAGAAATTGATACAGGAAATTGCTGAAATGGTAACTCTTGCCTGTTATCTGTTGCTTAAATCATATTAGCAAAATGATAGAAATAAGGTGACAGTTTTTGTTGTCGCAGTTTTGTTGTTGTTGGGTTTTCGTTGGTTTTGGTTTTGTTTTTTTTAACGTTCTCTTAATTTGACTTTGTTAGCAGCTAAATTAGTAAAACTGTTCTGGAAAATGAAATTACTTGGCCCATGAGTTAATACAATAAGTGAGGAAGAGCAGACTTGACTTTGAGATTTTAATCATGCCTCAGAAGTCTGCTAGAAGAGTCATCAGCATGTGAATAAGGCTGATCTCTTTTGTGAGGTTAACTCAATTCCAAAAAGCTTTCAACAAGGCCCTTTATCAAGGGCTTTTAAAAAATAAGAGGATGAGTGGGAAAGTCTTCTCTTGGATTAATGGCAGATCAGATGTTGAGTATGAAGGATGTATGTAGTCATTTATTAAAGAAAGAATTATGCATCCAGACTGGTCCAGAATAATCAGAATTAGAATGAAGTGTTGCAGAAAGATCTCATCATACCAAATGATTTGAAGATGAAAGGCAGTTGGAATTCAGTATCAGCAGACACACACAGGGGGACAAACAGTCCCATTTTTCTGAATCAGAAAAGAATCTGTAGCCCTGTGTGTAGTTCCCTGGAAACACCAGTGTAGTAGTTATCCAAATATAAAAAACAAACAAACATAGATTTGAGTAGTTATTCTTAACAATTCTTGCAGGGCTCTTAACAAAGTGGGTAAAGGGATGTTGTTCCTGAAGTTTGTTTATTCTGAGTTTTGTCACACTTCATTTTAGATTTATGAAGATATTTGTGATGGGGTTTTTCTATATATCTGAGCCCTTAATTTCTAAGTAAAAATTCAAAATAATTCTTAATGCAAACCCAAAATATCATAACCTAACTGTGTGAATGGATGGCTGAGCCACTGATCAAGTGCTGTATGGAATCCTGGTTACCTGGTTTGAATGAGTGATACAATGTAGCTAGAAAAGGTGGATCAGAGGTTTTGATCAGAGATACAGGGGGGCTTCTATAAGAAAGAAAGTATTCCTGAGCTTGAAACAGATAATGGGTGTCAGGCAGTAGGTACGCAGACTTTTAAAACCATGGGGGATATGGAGAAGATGAATAGGAAATATTCCTGTCTTTTCTTAAGGAAGGAACAATGATGTTGTTTGGCAGCAGGTTTGAAACAAAAGGAAGGTTTGAGGGGTTAGGTTTTCTTTATCTTTCTTGGTTAGCTTTCTTTTCATGAAGATATAAGTGATTTAGACATACCACCAAAGGATGAAGTATGATACTGTGGATGTGAATTCTGGCTCAGAAAGAACCGTAAGGAGGGAGTAAATAGGGTGGTTATATCTGGAAAAATACATTTATGTTTTTCTTTATCCATTTCCTGGCTGTCGTTCACAGTTTCTGAACATTAGATACACCTTGTGCTTCACCTGGTGTGGTCATTCATTTTATGTTTTGTAATTTATTAATCAAACTGCATTCCTTTAAGCTTCATGCTTTTTTTTTTTATTACTCCTGAAAGGAGCAAAATTCAGCTGAAGGAGAAATAAAAATAGAAAACCAAACATTAATTTGCACAATGCATATTTCACAGTTAACTGTCAGTTGGATCACTATGAAAAAGACATTTACTTAGCTCTGTATTTGTAAATGGCTGAGGCTAAAATTGCACAGCTTTACATGGTCTGTAAGTGTTACCTTCATAGTAAAATATCAATTGAATTCTAGTATTCAAATTAATATAGTTGTTAGAAATTGTTTTATTAAAATATTTGACACATTCCATGCAATTGAACTTAGATAAATACGGTATCAAATTACCTAAGATTTTATAAGGGTTAATCATCCTGTGCTTCCAAATTCTATTTGAATTTATGATCAAGTGATGAAATATAGAGCTGCTTCTTTAGAAATGTCATTTAAATGCTGTAGCTGCACTGAAAGATGTACATAATGATGTCTGACATGACTATAGCTTCCAGAGCTGGTTCAGATTTTTGTTTTGTTCCCACTGGAAAGATACCCTGTAGTGAGACTCTGCTTGTGTTCAGTGAAGGTGCCATGAGAGATCACTCTGAGTTTCCATGTTGTGCTTTAATGGGAATTTCTCAAATGTGGCCTTGCCCTTGTGCTGGGCTTGAGCAACAGCTGGCATGGCGGTGTCTAAAGTCATTACCATTGCCTGAAGTCAGTGGTTACTCTCTGGGAGCATTGTCAGGACTCAAGCCAAGGCTAACTGGACTGGCGCAGCACCAAAGCAACAGATAAGCCAAAGACAAAAATACAATGTGCTTTGCACATGTGAAGAATTGCAGCCAGCCAGTTCCTTTCTCTCTTGGTGTGATTGAAAGGAACTGATATGACAGATATAAATTGATACAATATGTAGAGCTAGAGTGAACACAAAAGAGGAAAATAAAACCTTTGAAAAACATTCTGTGTTACGTACGGTAACATGGTAGAAACACACAATCATAGTATCATGGAATAGTTTGGGTTGGAAGAGATTTTGAAGATCATATAGTTCCACCCCCCTCTCCTGCCATGGTCGGGGACAACCTCCACTAGACCAGGTTGCTCAAAGCCCCATCCGACCTGGCCTTGAACTCTGCTAGGTATGGGGCATCCACAGCTTCTCTGGGCAACATGGTCTAGTGTGATGTGTCCCTGTCTATGGCAGGGGGTTTGAAACTAGATGATCATTAAGGTCCTTTCCAACTCAAACCATTCTATGATTTTAAGATTCATGATCTCATAAAATCCTGTTTCTGAACACAGTCTATATCCAGAAGTCAACTAATGTAAGTAATCTCAGATAGGTAGATGATCTTCCTTTTATTGAAACTGTGTCACCGTGACACATGTTAACACAAGTGGGTGCTCAGTTTGGAGGGAGATAATGGTGCTTCTCTACAAATTTCAAGATCTGCAATAGTACTTGGTGTTCTTCAGATGACGGTGGTATAGAGCAAACCATAAAGGATATCCTGTACATAGTCTAGACCCTGTACATAGTCTAGACTCCTACACTGCTGGCATAAAAATTCTGTACGTGTTAAAATAACCTGTGGGTTTTTTTTCTGAATATTATAGATTGTTATCCAGAAACGTATTAATTTTGCTGTCTAAATCCATTGCATAACTTAGAGGAAGCTTCAGCTTTTCTGGCATTTATGTAGCTTTCTGGACCTGATCTTCAGTTTTCAATTTCTTAGCTTGGGGTGCTAGAGGATGATATTGTTTTAAGGCACTACATCCTAAGCAATTCCTGATTTTTGCATTACTGTAAGTTGGTAAAGAATCTGCTTAGCAGCTGAAATTTCAAACTTTTATCAGATTAGTTTTATAATATTCTAATATTATGGTACTATTTGGCAGCATATTCTATTTATATTAAAGTAAAATTGCCATAAATTTATCTCCTGTAATACTTGGTTTGTTCTGTTTATAGCACTTTCATTGCAGTAAGCATGATATGCCCACTTGTCTGAAGTATGAAGAGGTATAAATTAATTTTTCAAAATGAAAATTATTATTGTTTTTCCAGTTATGCATAACCTGCTGCAGCTGTCTTCACACACACAGTACCATTCCTCATCTTGTGACCTGATCTGATGAGAAACAGATTTGCTATTATGTTAAGTGTTTTCCCAGGTGGACAGAATTAAACTGAAATGGAAAGATACTGGTACTAAGATATAGCAATCACTGTTATAGCCTGTGACTTTTAAGTAAAAGAGCAATAATTGGAAGAACTAGAAAGATGATTTGAAAAATACTGTAAGAACATGTATAATAACAACAGTTGAACCATAGGGAGTATATAGCTAAATTCTGTGTGGTGGTGGTGATTTGTTTTGTTAATAGTATCAGAGAATATGACAGACATTTTGCACCAGCAGCTTTATGAAGTATACTTAGAATTTAGATTACAACTTTTAAGTATCTCCATTTAATAAAAGAAAGTAGTTTTATTTACTTTTTTAATTATTGTTATTATGTACACATCATGCAGTGTCTAACAGTTTTCTTTAAGAATGTGCTGTTAATTGACTTTTTATCTAGCATTTCCAGAGTCTTGGACAGGTGTGCTGTGGGCATGTATACTACTATGGAATGCAAAATTCTTACAACCAAATATTCATAAAATAATAAGAAAGTCATTATAATATGTAATAGTATATGTAATGTGTAATACATTCCTGGTAAGGTAGGAATGATTCTTCCAGATGTGTAATTACAGTGTAGACTTGGAATGTACTGATTGTAAGCTCTGCTAAAAGCAGGCCATCCTTTTCAAGTCATAGAATCATAGAATCGTTAGGGTTGGAAAGGACCTTAAGATCATCTAGTTC